>CAJDSM010021087.1:13773-37959 GCA_903981925.1 Ostrea lurida
AGTAAGATCTCTCTAGATGATGGTATTACTTATTCTAGTTCTGTTAGAATATAATTAAAGAATCGACAACATGAGAGATTTATGATAATATCATAATAAAAATCATATGTCTCAATAATGAACTTCTCTCAAAAGATGTGATATTGAGAGCTGTTTGCGAACGGCTCAAACACAAGATATATTCTCTCTCACATAGTGAGGCACCTCAGCAAGGACCGACTATTCACTCTACACGATAAAAGTCATCTGAGATTTTGTGCGTCACGCAATGACTTGCAGGATGGTCTATATATTGTGTCATAATTTTCTATGATTTGAGCGGTGTGAGCAAAATCTGGTGTAAGCATATATATGCAATATATTTTCTTTGATTATGGCTCTCATTCTTTAAATTTCAATTTGAATATTGGCTATATCTCCAGTGAACAACAAGCTATAGATATCATTATTAGTTATTCATCTTACGCGAAGATGACGTTTATTTTTGGGTATGTTTTCTGTGTGTTCTAATTGGTAATTTGGTTTAAAGTTAAATAAAGAGAGATACTCATGCTCCACTGGAATTTGAGAATAGATTATAATTATCGCACTGAAATCCAGAGGCTTTACATGTATTTTTATAGCACTTTTACAACAGTGATATAATTATGGGTGATCAGAAAATAATCTTTCTTAATTTATTCAAATGTGGGAATATGGAAATTCCACATCTGACACCAAAATTCGAGTCTGTATCCCATCGACGACTCGAACAAGAGCTCTTCGTTCTGGGAGACTCTGGGCCGAATCTGAGTCAACTATTCGGGGATTTGAATATTACCATTATGCGACTAACAACTGGTAATAATGAAGAATTCTATCATTCTCTCTGTAAAAGCCTTGAAATGAATTTTGACTGCTAAGAATATTGAGAGAAGCATCTCAATGTTGAGATAAGGGAGAAGCACAAGTTAAGTCAATGTCAATTTCCAAACAGACTGTTTGGGTAAAAGAGTGATCACAAAAAGGGTACTCGGTCAGAGAGTTGATTAGCGTCAATAGGAGGAAACCACTGATAGGCGATTGTTTTCACACATGTCACACTTTTCGAGTATAACTTTTTCGTTCTTTTGTATAGACAGTCAGATTAGGTTATAACTCAAAAATGTTGACGAACCAAGTAGCTTGATTGACTAAAGAATTATTAGAAATTTGGATGTAGCTTATATTCGATTATTTTATATTAAGCCTAATAGAAAACCATCAGATTACACAACGCTTGCTTTAAATTATATTCAGATGAAAATCAGCAATAAACCTAAAAACTTGGCAAAAGAGGTTTTGAGTGTAAACAGTGTACAGACGGCACTAATTGTAAATTTGAATGGTGATATGAATAAGGTTTTGGGGTTTCCAAATTATGTTTTTTAGACTTTTTTTAAAATATCATTGATCTACACCAACTTCTGGACTAATGTGTATTGTATTTCACAATATGTCTTACAGTTGCTCCTTCATCAGATGCTATTTATAAAAATATAATTCTAGTGAGAATCATAAAAAGATAAGAGGCGATATAATGTAGGAAAATTAATAATACTGAGATTCCTAGCGAAGTTATTATAGGCTATATCAAAGGGTATTTCATTTTCAGAGTAAACACCATAGTAGAATAACAAATCCTTTCAATTTAATTTGAAGAAGTTCCATCCTGAACTATTCAGTCAAAGCAATTTAAAAAGATATTACTCAATGTCATATAATACTGAGAATGCTAGTTCTTGACACGAGTCTGTCTGTTAGATTCCCTACGAGGGTCCTCTACAGCCCAGTTTGGTTGCTATGTATATTATAGGCTTTTTACTGACGTGAGAGAATCAAAGACTGGTACTATCTTAATATTTTAAGTTCGCAGTGGGAAATGCATGTCGATATAGCAACTTGTATTAATGTATATAAAAATTTACAAAGATTATCAACATGTTTCCAGGATCTCCCTCTGAAGAAGCGCATTCCGAGATCTGATCTTCGAAGTATTTAAGCACTTTAGTTTAGTAATTTATCTGATTTTAAAAAAAAGTTTAAGTATATTGTGGTATTTCGCACATGATTTTCCAAACTCTTTATGTATTTGTACTCATGCAACACTCAATTCGCAAGGAAGGTTACAATATAATATCGTCGGAGGATGATCTATTAAAGCGAGCACTCCCTTGGGTGCATCACATCATATTGGTATACTGTCGAGTTAGTGTGAATTTAATATTAACAATTAAAAATGCTGTAAGAAAAAAATGTGCAGTTTTGTTTTAAAAGATCAGATTTTTTAGAGTGTCTCTCATGTTAGAAATGATAAAATATAATTAAATATTCTTTTCACTCAGTTTTATTCAGTTGTTTTGTTCTATGTAAGAGTCTTGTTTATAATGACATTACGAGTATGTGCGAGCATAGAGAATTAAGATTGCTATTGACTTGACAAGACAGTTGAGCATATTTTGTACAAATTGAGGACGATCATTATGTTCCGAACTTTTTTTCTTTTGCAAATTCAATTGGGAGACAACTTGTTACAAATGAGGAGATTCGACCTGTAAAATGGGAGACTAGGTGGAAAAATGTATGCCAGCGTTTTATTAGTTAGAGTATCCTGTACTTACACACTACAATGCTATTAAATACTGTAATATATAAGATACAGGTTGTAATTTATGATAATTATACCGTGTTTTTAATTAATTTCAGGATGCACTAAATGTGCTAAGCAGACATACACTAAGACTCAATAATGGCAAAAGAATCAAGTAAATGTTGTTATTTTGGTTTTATTTATCGTAAGAATTAGTGGCGAGCAGAGCAACTAAATCAGTTGTACATGTCACTGTAGAATCCACTCTCACGCGATTGACAATTGTTAGGATACTGCTTTTTTATCAGACTAGAGAGAAGTCTTAGGAGACAAGGGTGCCTAGTACCAGAGGATATTTGCACATTATTTCAGAGATGACTAAGAAAATACGTAATTTCTTTCATTGTATGACCATTAATTTTGTCGAAGACATGAATTGAATTTGAAAGAGTTACACGGTGTTATTTCTCCTACCAGTGGATAATGTTTCAAAAAGATCTGTTTATCTAGCTACTCAAATGACTTATGGGCTGATGTTCGGGCCGTGTGACCGGTCAACAGGTGATCAGACTCTTGATTATCATCCTAGGGAATGCTGATCCACACTCTTTGTGTGTCACTGGTGTATCTCGTGAATTGCCCCAAACCTTGTTTTTGTAATTTATTTAGGACTTACGAGATTGATCACTGTTCGATATCTTTGCCTTTACATCCATGCCTGTCAGCATTTGTGACACTTCACATACACAAATTATTGTAACCTCCTATATTGTTTTGTAATTGTTTATCCTCTGTAAGATATAGCGGACCGTTATCGTAATTTCTCATGCGCATATAACGTTGATCTTGTACTTTTGCATTCTCTGTTGCGTTATAGAGTACGTTTGTTGTAATTTTATCTCATTCTATTATTTTATTTGGAAGGGGGGTCTAATGTTACATGCGTTTACAAACAGGAAGTGAAAAAGCCTACTTTCATTAAGAAATTGGGACAAAAATTCTTGCATTCACACCTATCTCAACTTTTTTAAATATTCCAAAATCTTGAAAATTAGTCAGATTTGATAATAAGCCGATCTTGAAAATAAACCTCCAATTTCCTGCAAAACAGAAGTTTTGAAAATACACTCTATTTGAAAGTAAGCAGTTTTAGTAAGATATTCAACATTTAACGATGTTAAAACATTTCATCCAATTCATGTTTTGATATCACACATATTAATTATATTAACATTTTAGACATAAGATAATCCATGCAAATAATGTATCGTTCAAAGCATTTAAAATACTGGATATTTTAAAACATAATTAATTTAGCCGCTAACAACCGACTATCATAGTTTTGTTTTGATAATAAGAAGTCATTTGCAAATAAGCCGGTCTTGAAAATGAGCCCCTATTCTCCTACCAAAATTCTTATTTTCAAAAGTTTAAGGTATTCGCTTACTTCGGTATTGATAATTAAAGAAATAAACTAATGTAAGCTGCAAATTAAAGAGGACACTCTATAACATTGATATATAACAATGGTAAAAGGAAAGAGAGATATATCAAAGTGACAAGATACCGAGATCTTATTAAAACTGAGTCGAATTGTAGAAGTAATTTTCCGCTGTTACAATAAAACAGGAAAGATATATCAAATATGAATATTACAATCACATTGAAATTGATCTTCCTAAAGAACACACATCAAATAAACAATTAACTTCCAGGTGTAAATATGCAAATTGTTCATCCATAGTCATACATGTAAAAGGCAAAGATAATTTGCGAAAGAGAGCAATACACACTACAGAATAGGAATTAACGATAAGTGCATGAACGATGCATGAACGATACGAATATGAAGAAAAGACAAAGAAGAGTTAGCCAACGATGTGTCTTGGAGGAGTAAGCATCCCCTGTCGACAGGTCGCATGATGTAATAACAATTAACTATGTACATGTATCATCTATAAATCCTTTTCATACATAAACACACAAAAGTGTACACCATTTTTCAGAATCAGTGCATCTTTAACTGCCCAAGCAATATACATTTTGCTGCTCTGTTAGAAACTGTTAACTTTCATTGTCATTGTTGGAAAGAATAAATACATATTTGTTACCATTATTATCATCCAAATGTTTTATTGAATCTGGGACCCGTTTAGACTCTCTGCCATCTTCCGATGAATATCAAGATAGGAACCGGTCTTCAGATGAGATTATAAAAAGATCAAAGACCAGTCTAGTCTGTTCCTATCTTTGTATAAATTATCAGATAGAGGGACCAGTCTATTATGTACGTTATATGTATATATCGGAGTAGGATATCAGATTTGAAGACAAGTTTTGTGTGTTATTTTTCTATAAAAATCAGATATTAGTCCTGTCTAGTTACGTTTGCTATCTTCTTGTTGATATATCAAATAGGGGACCGAGTTTAGCCTGGTTACATTCCAGTGCAAGATCGCAGCCATTGTAGGAAACTGGCAATGCCAACATTACAGAAAGGGGACTGAAAGATATCAGCAACCCCCCTCTACATCTAGGATTCTTTATAATTTACATTATATCTAGGTTGGGATGGACTGCACACTTGCCATAATAATTGTCAAGTCGTTCTTCTATTACCGTGATTTTGATCACGGATAACTTAACATTATATCTGATCAAGTAAGTACTCTCAGCAGGGTGTGACTGGGCGACAGTGGATGCTTACTCCTGGGAATCTGATTCCATCAATGGTATATCCAGGGGTATTATGGTTTCCCCAACTCTTAGTTCGTATTCAGGTTCAGGACTTATGAGATTGATCATGTTTAGTTCTTATAATCTTAATAAAAGGGTGAAGATAAGAACAGTGACCAATCTTATATATTGCACTTTCTAACTCTAAGCCTGACTTGTAGAACTTACCTTTGGATATTGTAAATATACAAACACGTTCTAAAATACCGCCATGAAAATTTGATTAAAATTTTAATAGTCCATCATTCTGAATACCAATAGGCCGAAGTTTAACATCGTGTTTCAACGTAAACATGATAACAAAAACATGCACAAAAAATGTAGGGCAACGCAGACTTCCGACAAAAGTGAATGCCAGGATCAGTTGCCATGGAGGAGGAAGCATCCTCTGCTGACCGGTTCACACCCGCCGGTGAGCCCTTAGTCGAATAAAGTAACGGGTTACCCGTAGTCCCAATTAGGAGGAAAATGATTAGACTAACAAAGGTTATGAAACAAATCGCGTCACATACTTGATGACTTGTGATTACTATTTAATTTGCAAACAAGAGGCAAACGAAACTTGAAAACAAATCAGCTTTATTCAAGCGAAACCTATCAGAATAGATAGTGCCAAACAGTCTACAATATACATGTATATTTGTACAGATGTATCAAAAAACATTGATTGATCATTATTTGTTGTTTTTTTCTTTTGTCCAGTCGAGAATATTTTCACTCATATTGAGACGCCACCATTGCCGAGTGAAGGGTCAAATTTTAGACCTATGCTTACACTCATGGCTTTTAGCAGTGAGGGTTTCTTTTGCATGCCACCACATGCTGCAACACGGACTTCCGCTTTTAAGGTCATATCCGACAGACGTGATTCTCCACTTCTAAATGCGTGCTTCTTGGCGAAGGAGGCGAGGCTCTATCACTGACCACCGCGACTTGGTTATCAAAAGAACAAAATTAATCGCTATTACTGCAGTAATAGAACACGATTGTGTTCACTACACGCTTTCAAAGGGACAACAATTTTATACCGCCAAAGCAAAGGCTTTTAAACTTGCTTGAGTATATTTGAATAAATTTCTAATGACAAACAATTTATTATATTCGCCAGAATCTTGTTTTACAGTCAATGGAGCAAGCCTGAACATGATCATCTATAATTTTCAGATATTGTTAACCAGCAATATCTTCTGATTAAACAAGGTAAATTAAGTGAGTTCTGCATGGATTCAAGTCTAATTGTATCCATGGTAACGCTAAGCAAATACAGCAGCAAATAATATGCACTTTTAATATGCATAATTGTTGGACTTTATAATTGCCTACACTGAATAAAATATGGTATAAAATACATGTACATGTTAACTTATCCTTGGCAATATATTAGGCTTTCTGCGACACAAGTAAACATGAACATTATATGCCAATCATTGTTATATACAATTTACAAGAAAGGGATTTACTTGCAATTTGATTACATTTGCAACGCTGGGCTATAGATACGAAATTATATTTCTTTTTAACCCTCTCACTTTTAACCTTATATTGTGGGATTGGATATTAAAGGGATGCCACTTGTCAAGAGTCACAACTCCCTTTGCACACACAAAATCGTTGCCCTGATTTCTAAAAAGAGTAGCTGATTGGGACCGTCAAAGAAACTCCGAAACTTACAACCGGATATTTCAGTCATTATAATTTATGTAACTGCCATAAAATGACGAAATAATGAACAAGGCGAGAACGTATAAACATTCAAGAAACATTTCTCAATTAGGCATATTCGTCTATTATTGTAGTTGTTAATTATGAGGGAGCACCTTTGCCTTTATACTAATAAACAATGTTATTTTTAGCTTGCAACAAACCACAGAAACCATAGGAAGAGGCGGCGGTATGGAACATCCCCATCTTTGCAACGAGCTTGAGCAATTCAGTCCTTAGAACGACAAGCAGATCTACAAGACGCTTACAACCTTGCCTATAGTTATGTTCAGATTGGCTGATTTTACATCAATGTGTTTTCCCATTTCAATTGGACTGAATATTTCTATATTGTATGAAGCAGATGAACTCGTTTTGTACAAGTAGCTATATTAGCCTAAATAGAGTATCCAGAAAATATACATACGACTTTATCGAGCCGGTCTGTCTCTACGATTTGCTTCAATTTTCCTTCTGTAAGGCCTGACCCTGAATCTGATCCAAAGGATAGTCAAGATACTGCGCAAGGGACTTGATTGTCTCGGGGATGTATAGGAAATAAGTAGGGGTAGTAATGATTCGTCTAGGAATATGAATTATAACCATGTCTTGGAGTATGCAAAAATATTATCTCGGAGTATATAATGGACTTCTCTTGTGGTACTGCAATAGTTTTGTTGTACAGTATGTAGTGGATATGCTTTAGGAGTATGTTCGGACTCGTCTTGGGGTATGCAATAGACATTGTCGTTGTGTTGTATAGATTGTTTCGGGGTTTTAAGTGGCCATCATTGCGATAGAAATAGCGGTCTGGGGATTATGAAAATATTGACTATAAAAACATGACACTGTGTTCAAGATAACAAACACAAATTCTCTCAGAAAAAATGATTAATAATAAGGATAATAGTCGAATTGATTATCGGTTACTCGGTAA
Source organism: Ostrea lurida (assembly GCA_903981925.1). Lineage (NCBI taxonomy): Eukaryota > Metazoa > Mollusca > Bivalvia > Ostreida > Ostreidae > Ostrea > Ostrea lurida. The sequence goes on from CAJDSM010021087.1 coordinate 21,756, forward strand.
AAAAGGAGGGGACTGAAAGGTTAGAAGAAGTGTTTTAAAATACATTCACGCTCAGCGCATACGAATAACGAAATTCACTGTTTGAAAGATTTTTTAGCGTGGTGACTGCTGATGCTAACTATACAATCATCATATAATTAGCTCTATTCATCTGTTTAGCCTCTATGTTAATAATAGAATACTTTACATATACCACTCTATTCACTCTGACGTACCACATCCACTCTAACTTATTCAGTTCCGCTTTTCGATTATTTTTATATTGGTGTGTCACGTTAGAGTGTTTATTTTACGCTCTCTCGATTAGTTTAGTGATTTCTTATTGTGTAAATTTTGCTAATGACCGAAAGTATATGCGACGATCACAACAATACCAATAAACAGGATCATCTTATATAGCAATCCGGAGTATAGCCGTTAAGATTATATTTGTGGCTAATCGAATTAAAGAACATATACATAATAATTTTGTATAAAATGAAATGATTTCATGGTATTTAGGCTGGAACGCAACAGACAGGGTGGGTTATTCTTTGAAAGTTGTTGTTCCTTTGAGTTGGAAACGTTATGTAAGGTGGAGCATTGTTAAATGTGGGATGTTTTGCATAGCAAACTAATCATCGATCTCAGAGTGTGAGAGTCATTTGTATTTGATTACGCTAAATAGAAGGACGAACAGTTGAGCTCATCTTATAGTGTCACCTGCAGACCGCCCGATAAGAATTATCATATGTTGATCTAAAACACTTTCAAACAGTAATAGAATCGCATGGCATACTATGCTCCCGTATGAGCAATATTTACTACATTTTTGCTTGGCCGATTTCGGCTTCTGCTGTGAATTAGCCTGCTATATATCCTCTAAAACTGTCATGTAAGTTGTTGAACAGTCCTATCATCTGAAAATGACTGCGGTATTTCTTGCGCTTGAATTTGTCTATCAATTAATTATCAATTCTTAAAAAAACTTTCATTCCACAATTCTTCATCAGTGGCATCTATAAGTGTCTAGATCTGATTCATCTATCAAAGACGTTTTACGTGTTTGAATTCCCCTGTCCAAAATTCTGCTAACCATGAATATGCATTAAGATAATATTGGAGACCTCGTAAAACGGACAGTGACTCGCGTGATTCATTGCTTGTTTGTGAACTTTATGCAACTGAACAAGTTTGCCGAGTTATACTACGCTCAGTGTCAGTTATATTTAACGAAGAGTGTCTTTCGCATCCCCTCCCCAAACATACTCCATGTATTGTGCTTATTACACGCAAGGATCTTATTTAAAATGACTTATAACCGCGCAGTGTAGTTTTGTATAATATTGCTATAAAAGTATTGAGAATAGAGTTGAAGAAGAGTGCAAGGACGCATGAAAATCGTAACTGCCGCATGCTGATATTCATAACGGGAGATTCCCTAGATATGGAGCCGCGTTAATACTAATTTTGAGTTGCCGGTAACACCTTCGTTTTCACATGTACATTAAGTATTACTTTTCAAATTTACATCCAGTTTAATGTAATGCTTTAGGTGCAGATTTTCATTTCACTGAAAACCTCGGGGAGTGAGAGATACTGAATACAATCCCAATGGACTTTCTACTGTGAAAGAATATTCTTGCCTCTAATAACGGTGCATGAAGTAAGACGGATTTCCTATTTAATCAGATCTCGCGTTTAAACATGTGAGTTTTTCACTTCTTTTCATCGTCACTGAATAAACATAGAGTCTCATACAATACAAAAATCAGTATATATAGTCATCATTATGTAAATAGCCGATAAGTTATCTACAACATAATACTTTGTAAAATTTTGACTTTTTACCTACTATAACTCACTACCTTTTTCGTCCGAGTTGATGTTAAAATGGCAAAGTGAGTTAAACGAAACATGCGACAGATCTCTCGAAGAGTCCCAACATAGATACATTAGAAAGAAGAGTTCGACGAGATATATCAATGGCCCCACTGGAACAATTACTAGAGGTGAGATTCAGGTTCTAGAAGGAATAAGCATCTTTCCAACCTCCACTGAGTCAACACATGCTGTTCAGCTGGTTTCTATGTAGTTAAGGTAACCTGAGTAATTGCAGTCAAATTTCATTGTAGGGAATAAATGACTTAAACAATATACATAAATAACGTCAGCAACATATTTTACTAATGGCATATATTGTAAATCGACGTTATCACTTAGGTTAAGTACTGAAGATAAGGGGGTGATGATACCACCAATATCTACTCTGCGCTACATGTGTACTGTAAGACGTACACATAAAATCAACAAAATATTTCCGGAATCACATCATGACAAATATCTGTAATTACAATTACTTCAAGTATGTATTTAATGACATCACGCATAGGTACATATAATACTACATCAAAGAAACTTACATTTAATACTGTCCCGTGGTGTGTCGGTGAGTGATAAGTCTGATCCTCAGTATAAACAAAAGCATTGATCGCATGCACTTTCATGGCAGTCAACCTCAGTGAAGTCTATGTCAATGTTGTCAACCGGCATGTTTTCAATCGAGCCGTCTGACTGAGTGGTTCTTAGAAATGCTCCCAGTGTGACGCTGTGGACTCATGGATTGAAATGCATGCGGGAGTTCGCCATTTTCTGCATTTTAAGGGGATCAACAATTTGTGTTTTGTCGTGATACCGCGAAAAACTCAATTTTAGATGTACTAATGCCAAATAGTGATATGGAAATATTTAAAAGACTAATCAAAATTAAGCACCAATTCACACCTTATGGAGTGTGACTAAAAATATTATCTATCTAGGAAAGCATTGCTGCCAGTATTTATTGATAGGGTGGAGGTTATATTGTTTGGGTCATGGTGATGGGCGAAGGCATATCGATTCAGATGCATGTAGGTGCATGCCCAAAATATTCTATACGAGCAATGTGTTATGTTTATATGCCAGAACCATATATAATACTTTATAGGCGTATTTGACAAGAAGTCATTTCACTCTCTGGCCAGAAATATTTAGAAATTATGATAATTGTGTATCTTGTAAATCGAGGTACAGGTGGACCGGTAAGAAATCAACATACCGGTTACAATAGTTTTTATTTTTTTTTAGAGTCTCAGCTTAGTTATAAGTTTAAAATTCTCTGCTATCACAAGGGAACAACGTAATTCTTAAATTACAGCAGGCTTATAAAAACATTCTAATTAAAGTTCGAACCGTAGGAAGTATCAATCCATTATGCCCTTGCAGTTATTGAAATTTATTGAAAACTCAAAAACGGCGGTCATTTGATAAAAACCACGTGATGCGAATCACCGTGTCATCTAAATATGAAAAGAATAGTCCTAATATGTATTTTTCAGTCCATTCATATTTTATCAATTATCAATAAAGTTCCAAAAATGATTATCCTATTCTAAGTAAATGATGTTGTCGATCGCATATTTTCAGCGATTTTCCATTGGCCAAGTGTGATAATCGCTAGTTGCTGCGCTCTATGTTGATCATAAACAATTAGCTGCAGTTAAACCCGACAAAAGTAGACATGTTCGCGGCGGACACTTCTCATTTGATCTGTTGCCGGTAACCCCTTGATCGCTTGCTATAACGACCCCTATAAACATTTTCGAGGTAAGAAGATACATCGACATGTTGTTGTGGTCAGCTCACTTGTTGTAAGTAGCTGTTGGCCCGCTCAAAATAACTTATCATACACAGAACCAAGCTCTTGGTCGGGATTAGTAAAAGTATGAGCAGACATACACATAATGAAGTATTACAGGTGATGATAGAAATGCTGGCACCATCGAAGTATTTGACAGTTGCGGAGTATACGAAACTGTAAAAACCGATGCAGTTTTATGTCATAATGTTCTGATTTGTCTAATTTGCCCTTTAAATGTCTCGCTGTTCGAAATAAGATAACCAAGCCACGAAGACCAGCATGGAAGACCTGCTCTGTATTGTCTTATTCTAGTTCTGTGAATAAATGAATCGACACTATGAATAATAAAATATTAAAAAATGTTGGTCAATTAGTATAATGAGCATCGAATTAACGTGTTTCGACTAAAGAATGTTCTCTCTCAGACAATCTTTAACCAGCGTAGATACAGGGACTTCGTGTCGCGTGAGGCGAGAAAGTCAGTCCCTAGAGAGAATTTTTTTAGCGTTCGAACGCTGCTGCGATGTCATATTTTGTAATCATATATTTATCTACTGAGTATATACTGGTGTACATGGTGAAGCACCAAACTCAATGAGTTTTTTGAATGGTTTTCTTTAAATTTCAAATTTTGATATGGCTTTTCTGGTGAACAAACATGATATATGTGTTTAGATATTCCCTTACAGGGAAACCGTTATTTGCGCTATGCTTTTTCCTGATGTGTCTGAATTGGTATGTTAGGCTGATCGAAAGTTTCAACTAAGTAACCTCGCCCGCTAACAATTGGAATACAATCGTGATCATAATGATGAAATCCTGAAAGCCTCGCGTGATTATTAGTGACACTCGAGAAACAATGAGTCAAATGTGTCGGAGAGAGACACTTCAATCTTTCATCTATTTATTCAAATGTGGAATATGGCACGAATTCAACAGCAATGCTTGTGCTCACAAAATTTGAATGTGACAATGAGAGCATCGACAAATGTCCTTCGCCTACTTCACCCTCCAATCTGGGCACTCTCTCGGGTGAGAATATATAACTATCCAGATCTCTGATTAAACTAATGAAAGAATCCTCTAAGTGCATCATTCTCACTGTTGAAAAAAGCCTTTGAAGTGAATTTTTGCACTTCGTTAACGAACGTATTACAAACCAATCAGTTAACAAACAAGAGCCACAATTAAGCATTGCACAAATGTGCACAACAAGACTGTTGTAAAACTGAATCAAGCCAGAAACATACGTCACACAGATAAATCGACAACTGGAGACACCCTTCGCATTGTCTTATGTCAACTTCAGATAATTGTTCGTAGAACAGAGTAGAGTTTTTGACAAAGTGAGAAACTCGACATGGCTCACAAAGACTATGAACTACCAATAAGTTAAGATATCTCTTAGCGCACTTTTGATTGTAGTAAGAACCAATTTAAAAACGGCGTTGCCTTTAGATTAGTCGTTTCGGAATGTTGTGTAGAAAGTGGAATGATGGAAAATAAGTGTCTATGAGTGTAGAAATACTTCGATAAAGGTTTTGGGTTTCAAAAAGGATAGTTTTTAGAGCTGTGTTTTTAAGAATATGCATTTGATCTACATAGCGCACTTCTGCATATGTTGTTTCACAATATGTCTTAAAGCTTGCCTTTCAATAGCTGTTATAAGTTTTTCGTGAAGAAATAAAGATAGGATTGTAGGAAAAATTACTAGATCCAGCGTGTATATATGTCTATAAGGGTATTTTCATTTCATTAAAAAATAACAAATTATTTTAATTTGAAATTTCATCACAAAATATTTGAAAAAGACTACATATTACTGACGAACTATTTGTAACGTTGCTGCTTAGATCCCGAGGGTCTCTACAGGCCCAAGTGCTAGGTGTATTATATGTTACTAGTATTGAAAAATGTAAAGTATTTGTATTTAATCGATAGTAGGTGAAATATTAGGCGATCAATTCTCTATATTATAAAACTAGCAGTGATGTGGTATCTCCTCTCGGGCCAGTGCGAAACGCTGATGTCTTCGAAACGTATGATTTAAGGCACTACTATTGTTTACTGTTTAATAAAATTAGTTTTTTTAAATTTAGTCGTGTTTCGGATGCTCTGACAATCTTTAAGGCTCTGAGTCACTTCACTATGATGCACATAATGTGTTGTTCGAAAAGTCGCACCCTCTCCTAGTATTCTCAAAAATTGGCTGACCGTTAGTTGATTATATTAAAATAAAAAATGCTGTAGAAAGGTGCAGGGATCTTTCGAATTTTGTGTCTGCAGGGTGAAATGCGCTAAAACTGTATGTATGTGCTTTTTTTTGCTCTATGTTACCAGTGATATTGTCATTTTGTGTTGTGTTTAACTTTCTCAGAGAATTGGATTGTCTGTGATGCAGACCTAATGTTGTATGACAAAGCTGGGCAGAGCATGATGTTACCTTTGTCATTTTTGCAATTCACTAATTGCGGGAAAGCGTAAAGGGGAGATTCACTGGAAAAATGGGAGGATAGAAATGACGAGGTTGTAATAATAGATATCTATAAGTACAGTTAGTTAATTCAGAGTGTAGTCAAAAATACGTTCCAGGGTGAATCATGTTATTAAATGTATCAACGTGTTTTATTGATTTCGAAGTGCAAATGTTTACTCTAGACTTCAATAATAGGCAGATCAGATGATGTTTTGAGACTATAAATATGTTTGGAGGATCTATATTCACGTTTCATTTTCACTCGTTATCCATCCTCGCATTTCTAAATGGTCTGAGGGAATACGCATCATTAAATTACCTATAGATGAAGCTAAATTACAAGGACGTCCATTTCAGAGAGGTGAGAAACATTTTAGATGATATCCGACAACGTCAATACAGTAATTTACCATTTTTCCCCGTCTGAGTGTTGAGTACTGAACGAAAATTTACGGGTATGTTGCGAACATTAATATTTATAGAGAGGCTCCGTTTACTGCTAAGACTAATGGGCTCACGGCGTGATAGTCGATCGGTCAAACAGGTTATGCTTATTACCCTGCCTCCTAGGCACCTCCATCACCATCCTCTCGGTGTGTCCTTGGGGTCCGCTGATGCCCATACTATCTCATTAGTCTTGTAGTTAATCAGTATTTTGATGGGTTGTTATCGGCAGATGAGTCTAGTGTTACGATATCTTGCCTTTAATAACAATCCAGCCTGTCAGCATTATTGCACATTTTCACATATAAAAAGTTATTAATATAACCTCCAATGATGTTGTTTTGTCAACTAGTGTTTATGACTCTCTGTAAGATAATAGAGTGACCGATATGCATCTAAATCCTTCTCATGCGTCAATTGGTGCTTATACTGGTTTGATCTTTTGTACTTTGTGGCATCTCGGCTGTTGCTGTTATAGAGTACCAGTGTTTGATTGTGTAATTTTAACTCTCAATATCTTATATATTCTCTCTTGGAAGGGGGTCTAATGTTAAATGCGGTTTACAATCTCAGAGAAGTGTAAAAGGCCTACTTTACATATAAGAATTGGGACAAAATTTCTTGATTCACAACCTATCGCAACTTTTTTAAATATTCCAAATCTTGAAAAACTCTGCAAGTATACTTGATAAGTGTAGAACGACGTGTGAAAATAAATCCTTCAATTATCCCTGCAAAATCAGAAGTTTTGAAAATACACTCTATCTGAAAGTAAAGTTTCAGTGTTTAAGATATTCAACATTTGAACGATTTTAAACATTTCATCCATTCATGTTTTGATATCACACAATTATATTATAACATTTTAGACATAAGATAATCCATGCAAATAATGTATCGTTCAAGAGACATTCATAATTAATACTTGATATTTTAAACATAATTAATTTAGCGCTAACAACGACTATCATAGTTTTGTTTTGATAATAAGAAGTCATTGACAAATAAGCCGGTCTGAAATAAGCCCTATTTTTCCTACCAAAATTCTTCTATATGTTCAAAAGTTAATCGTGAGTATTCGCTTTACTTTCGGTATTTGATAATTAAGAAAATAAACTAGAGTGTAAGCTGCATATTAAAAGAGGACACTCTCTATACATTGATGATATAACAATGGTAAAAGGAAAGAGAGATATACAAAGTGACAAGATCACCGAGATCTTATTAAAATGCGATTCGTAATATTGTTTAAAAAAATTTCTGTTAAAATAAAATCATGTGTCATGAATAGTGAGTAAATATGAAATGATTTCTACAATCAACATTGAAACTCTGATAGCTTCCTAAAGACACACATCACAATAAACAATTAACTTCCAGTGTAAATATGCAAATTGTTCATCCATAGTTTTCAACTTGTTAAAAGGCAAGATAATTGCGAAAGAGAGCAATACACACTACAGTATAGGAATTAACGATAACTGCACATTATGAATACTGAATGACAAAATCAACGATACGACATTCAATGAAGAAAATAGACAAAATAAGAGTTAGCCAAAGATGTGTCTTGGAGGAGTAAGCATCCCCTGTCGACAGGTAGCATTGATGATTAATACAACATTAACATATGTTACATGTATCATCTATAAATCCTATTTTCATACTATAAACACACAAAGTTGCTACAACCATTTTTCAGAATCAGTGCATCTTTAACTGCCCAAGCAATATACATTTTGCTGCTCTTTAGAAACTGTTAACTTTCATTGTCATTGTTTGGAAAGTAATAAATACAATTTGTTTATTATATTATCATCCAAATGTTTTATTGAATCTGTTTTTCAAAAGAAACCATCTGCATCAAGAGACAAGTGTTGATTAAAATCTTTAATACCGGAGAGTGCTTCATTTGTAGGATCATACGGAAAGCCTTCGAATCGTTATTTCTTTCGTGGTTGTCTCTATCAATCGGAAGCAGAAGAATATAAAGAATTCAAATTTCAATTAAAGAAAAGTCTCTAGAAGTATACAACTTCAGCATATGGCGTGGAACAAAGATGGTAGGTGTGTTTTATTTCAACAAATCTTGATACTTGATCTATTCGTAGAGAGAGATATTTCTATTTCATTATCGTTGAATTGCTCATAAAATTTAGATTAAGATAGTCAATGTTATTTTCAAACGCATGTTGATGTTCTGGAAATCACTTCGTGCTTTACTCACCAATACATAGTGTTTGCCATGCTTTTATTTGTAGCTAAATTCCGCACTCGTGATTGCATTCTTACTCGCCTTTACATTGTTCGGGGAAGCTGTGAAGGACACGATTACGTGATGAGAAGACGTCACAGAGATGGCAAAGATATCACCAAGAGATTGTGGAACAGAACATATAATAGTAAGGAAAAATACATCGGTGGCAAATTTTTAGGACCAATTCATGTACAATCAGATCGATTAAAAAAAAACATGTAAATTCATACAAAATAAATATTGTTAGCATTCATCAATAAAATCATCATGAATTTATTCTTGAAATACTTGAAATTCAGTATCAAAATGTTCTTAGATTCCTTGGTATGTAAAGCTGTTCTATGATCATATTCAGTCAACTATTACTGATGAAAAGGTGAAGAATATTACAAATCAGTCAGATCATACTCAAGTGCAAGTATTAATCCTCTCGAAACCTAAAGTAAACTCAACGAGTAAGTGCAATCTGGCACAAACACGACCACGTAGGGAGGGATGACACTGCAGCATATTTCAGGTGGTTACTTAAGGATAAACCCAATGAGTTAAAGCCCAGATTGGAAACAATGTTCCCCTGTTGACCTAGTGTTCACAACCGCTGTAATGAGATATATGTTATTGTATCTTTCATTTATGTTCAAATAGACCGGAGGTAATACCAGAAATAAGTTTAATATATACAGGTAACATCACTATGGGTGATGAAACACGAAAAGACAGCAATCTAAAGAATACTCTCATATTAGTTTCATATTAATAAAGTATAGAATAACTGAGCTGTATGTTCCTAATTGATAATGTACCAAATGAAGTCATGTACGACAACGTGTTTCTTTTTTTCTATTGTTCTTTTGTGGCCAGATAAAAACCCTACTGTCTGACAAAGTTTTCTCCGCAAGCTGTCTTCATGACTAAACGTTGCTTTTGTCCTAATAGATAAATAGTTTCTGACCAGGAAAGTTCAAGATTTAAACTCCGCCGGATTCAAGCTTGGAGTGGATATTTAAGATAAAATTCCATTCGAATTTTAAAGGAAAGTACATTTTACCATAGTAGACACCATTGTTGCCATTCTCCTGATACAGTGTCATAACAAGTGATATTTCATTCGAGGTCACCAGACAGCCGCAGTCGTCTCTCCTATATCGATGCATATTATAACTTGTTTATGATATTGACATTCTTAAAAATTTTTATTATTCAGATTCTCGCCGATTTGTTTTCTAATCATTGCCTGAAAACCTCTGATGTATTGCCAGAGGATCGTGTGTTGTGCGAGTGGAAATATTACTAGTATTTTCTGTACTCCTTTACAGAGGATTGTTCATTGCTCATATAATCTTTATCCACTATTTATCGTTTATTGGAGGGTTAACGGAAAGTATATGGCTTCACAGTTTCAAATATGTAGCGGGTCCGGGATTATATACAATGTTATCGTGTGATTGGCCTATTGGCGATCTTTGTGTGCACCATCAAAATAATTATGCTGGTATCTCTAGGACTTTTCTCCCTGCGAGAGAGGACCCGACATTCCTTGTTGTTAGGTAGGCAAAGTCTTTACTTTAAGTGAAATATTATTCGAATTTTTTGAACTTCAATTTTTCAGTTTACCATAATAATCAAATTATTATTTATCTATAAGGCCTAAATATAGAAGTTATAGCTTTCCAAATATGACAGCAAGGGTTTCAAATTCAATTTCAAACTTAATGATATATGAAACAAAATAATCAGTATATTTTCGTTTGATATTTATATAGACTCGTAACTAAATATGTACATGTCACTTTTGATGATGTTATGTAATGGTAGAAGGAATACGAATGAATATTATATAACACAATTGTCTTATAGTATCCGTCTATTCACTAAAGCCAGTCCAATGACATGAGTAGCATGCTCAAATAACACTTTGATCGATATCAGGTCGAAGTAGGCGTTTCACCCGAGGGCGTCTATGCCCCTATTTTCAGATTGGTGCGTAGTCGGGTTTTGCCTTCACGTGGTAGCCAACCAAACCTTATACAGTGTGATTTACGTAGCGCAAGTCTAATGTCAATCTTATTGATACTACACGAATCCATGGCACACACGTGACTGCGCTGTATCTAGCTATGCAAATTACAAAGAAATATTGTTGTGATGAATTTATTTACTCATCTATCAACTTCGGGCTAATCATTTCATTACAATCTTCTTGACTACATACTTGGAAATGCATACCATTACGCATAATAAATAGTTATTTCAAAAATTATGTGGCCGTCAATGAGCTTAATTAGGTGGCTGCACTAGAGTTGATTCGCAATAACTCCAAAATTGATCTGTATTTCAATAAACATAGAACAACACTGTGGAGTCTAAAGAGAATTCATGTGAATGTATTTGTAATATTTTATACAATTAAAAAAAAAATTTATTCATTAGACTTGATAACAACAATAGGTTTCTTGATACATGAATTGAGCCTCTTATTAATAAATATAGTTTATGTTCAAAGTTTTCTATACTTGGTTAGAAATGTAACAAAAGAAGATCATCAAAGTGTTTCACAATGAGACAAAAAACATTCGAGCAAGAGCCTTGAGGAGTAACAGGAAGACCATGTGTTACTGGATGTAACGGAATACAGAAATATTCAAGATATTGTGGTTGAAGTAAGTCACAATCCAAGCAAATCTGCTCGTATGGTGAGAATACCACAATCTAGGTCCTATTCGAGCACATATACTTGACTGGGAGGCTGAAGATACTGCAGAGGTTGTATCATACTGAATCGTGATCTGGCAAAATATCTACTTGACTCTTTGCTGATCAATCTTCCACCAGTGCTTTTATAGGCATATTTCTTTAGTGATACCAAATTTCGTGCTCCTCTTTCTCTATGCCTGTCAACATCTTCTGCACACCTTGTATCTTAAGAAGGAAAAATTATCATGTCATTTAACAGTGATTGTTTCTACATACCCCATCCAATAAGTAAAATAAGATCTACTCTTCTCAGCTGCTGTGTCTTCTAGAACTAAAAATTGTAGTATGAGAGGTTGCGGATTGTACCATATACTCCAATAATCTCTGCACAGATTCTACACTTCAACTTTCGATTCTATACTCCTCAGGCATAGCTTGATCCTTCGAGAGTAATGTATTAGCTCCTTCTTTTGCAGCTACACTGGTGTAGTTCACCTCTATATATGAAGTTATAGGCTTTACTCTTGTCTTAATTTATCTCAAACATTCGTTTGAGTCAATCACTCGATAGAATGAGTTGTCGAAGATTGCGCATCTTGGTGCATCAAAATTGTACCAGTTATTTAAATTATATTGTAGATACGTCAGAAGTTGTAATATAAAGAATATATCACAAAATGCCTTCTCAACATATCTGCTACTCCATTCTCTCGTGCACTCATTTTTTTCATATGAGAGAAATTAAAGACTTATTAGTTACTATATTTTATTTATCAAATCTGACGTGTTACTTAACATATAAATAATTACTCTAGCTACAGTCTGACTGCTTGGTATATAAGTTTTGATATTCACCAGATGCGCTTTCGACAATATTAACATTGCTTCTCTTTCCATGCTGATGTACTCAAATACCCGACAATCAGGAAAAATAAGGAAACGATCGAAAAGTGCATTAAAACTTTATAAAAGATGAATACAACTTAGTGCCAAAGAATGGAGCCAAATACTTCGAGGATCCAGACAGCTATTGGCCTGAGGTGAGTATATCGAACTATATGAAGTGTGTGATCTGAAAATTGTGATATATGAAACGCTAATGTATATAAATTTTTTAAGTTATAAGCACACGAGACAGTGGGTTTATTATTGTTTATCAGGTGCGTAGAAAAAAATTTAATACATTGTATGCCATATCTTAATTTAGAGTCTGGCATAAATAAAATACATACAGAATTGTAGAACATGTTAGCTAGGTGATAACAGGAAGCTAGCCACACATGTTGTGATCCTTTTTTTTTAAGGCGATGGATTATTCCAAAAGACTGGTTTGGAAGATCTGATCAGCAAAGAGTAAGTAGATATTGCCACCATTTTGATGAACAGGTATGCACACAAAACTTTCCATCTTGTCTCCCACGTTCACGAGGAATGCTGACACTTTAGTGGTACGGTGTATTCACCCACGTAATGCTTGGATGACTTATCCCCAAATAAATGAATTATATGTTATATCTGTGTTTTTTCTTTCTTACCTCCAGTACCCATGAGTTCCTTTCAGTATCAACTTTCGATTTATTTCTTTCATTGCTCTCATCGTTCCTTTGTTACATCTACAAGTGAACTTGTTTGTTCTTAATACAGTATCATCAATTATTAAGTGAATAAGAGACGTGATTCATACACATGTGAGCTGAATAATTATGAATTAAAATTATATCAATTTAATATGTGATTTTCCATTCAATAGTTCCTTTCGCAGGATGTTGTCTATGTTATTGAATAATCAAATTTTGTTGTGCGACCAGAATCCTGTGCCCACTTAAATTATTTAGCATACTGATTGACGGCCAAAAATTTAAAGTGTGTATGGTGTTTTAAATATTTTATGGTATTCTTGATATGATCATTCCAAGTAATGATACATGTAGATTTAATGAATGTCTAGATAATTCGCGTTATTGTTTGCAAATTACATCAATATGTTTCAAGTAGATGTCTTGTATATACAAGTGAGGGTGACACTCATAACAGTGATAGAATAGATGGCATGTGGATTGGCATAAAATTGTCTGTACAAGCTGCGCTAGTGATAACATTGATACAGTTTGGTTGGAAATGAAGCAAAAACGATCTACACACCATCTAGAAAATATGAATCGACAGAGGCTAAATGCAGTGCTGTACAATTGTGTATGGATTGTTTGTTGGTACAGATCATTTTGTGAACTAGAAGAATATAAGACATGTTAATTCATTCAGCTTTCTCCTCGCATTTAAATTTTATCTGTGCATGAGTATAAAAACATAGCTTTTAAAAATTATATTTCTAAGCGCACAACCAAAAATTGATACTGTGTGTCAAACATCATCGTATAAAAATAAGATTGTGAAAACCTTTTGTGGTACTTTGATTTGCAGGAAAAGCTATAATTACTTATATTTTAATTAAATTAAATTGTATTTGTTATAATATGCACAAATACTTCACTGTGCAAAAGCACAAATCTACGGGACCTTCATTTGCACTCTAAATATAAGTTAGCACTGCCTTTGACACAAAACAATCAAGTCGCCATGTTTTGCTGGGAATCAGTTCCGAGACAACCAACAAATACAAATGTCCATACAAAGAGATGCAGCCGCACTCTCGCGCGATCAACGTACAATTTTCCGGACACCGCTACAATGGAAATGTGCAAAGATCAATGCGTAACCCCTAGAAAACGAAAAGGTGAAGATAACGCCCAGCATAGTCAATGATCCAGATCTCTGCTCAAGAGGAATACTCAGATAATAGAACACATTCGCCGCAAACACAGACACCGCTGATTGAAATAATCATCAGAGGTTTTCCAGCATACATCATTTAGAAAACAAATACGCGAAGAAGACTCTGGAACAACAAAATCAAAAAAGGAATCGTGAAGATCAATTTTCTAAGAATGTCAATATCATAGAAAAGTTATTAATAATGCTATCGATATAGAGAGACGACTTTGCGCTGTCGGTTGCACTCGGAATGAAATATTATTGTTATGACACTGAGAGAATGGCAAACAATTTCACTATGACATTGTACTTTTAATTCGTGGAATTTTATTATAGCGTAGTATCAGTCAAGGCTTAATCAGGAGCATTTTTTAAAAGGTGCTTCGCGGTAAAATCTTTTTTTTGTCAAAATATTATATACTATTGAACTCCAGCAGCAACGCTGTATTCATTTCACTCTGCGAAAAATATGGTCAGAGTAGTATGTCCCTATCGTCACAAGTACAATTGATAAGATGCCAAACTCTCGGTCAGAAAATTAATTTTTCATTCTTAATGATAGGCGATCACTAAAAAACTAAGGACAATAACTAGTGTATTCTATACAATATATCCATTTAGAAGTTGCAAGATGACTGAATCTTTGATTCACGGCTCGATTTCTTGTACCAGAACGTAGCTCTACCGTAAATAAATTAAAATATCGGATTACCCGGTTTAACCATATAAAGAACTACTAATGGTACTCACAGCCGGTGGTAGCGCATCCTCTGGTCAGAACAGGTTGGAAGTTCTACTACCTCGATGGGCACCTAATCCTCTAACCTCTGGGTATCCTTTGAAGGTCAGCTTTTTTCTTGCACTATGAACTAAGGATGCTTTGATCAATCCTAATACTTGATGTTCACTTCGATTTAATGAGGTCAATTTCTTATACCAAGGGTTTGACAACTACGTATTCGATCACTAATAGATTTAGTTAATCCTCTCAACTCTTTTTGCAATACACTGATTGCATATAGATATGACGTAACGGCTGTCGTTCTTATCCATATCAAGAAGTCTAAATTTTATACTATTTTTTTCAGTATTCATATGTTATGTGAAGGCTTTACATATTTATTTTGTATATTATTGTAAATTGGCTCATGACATGTTAAGAATTAATTCAAGAAGTTTCCCAAGCCAAACGGATTAATTCCACCCTGATGATTTTTTCCTTTTCACTCAAGTGTAATATCGTACGTGCTCTAATCATTGTCCTTAGGTTGTATGCTCTTTGCATCTCTGAAGTTTCTCCATCACGTATCGTGTCTTGACAAGTTCCCCCCGAACCAATGTAAAGGCAGTAGAATGCAACTTAAGCCAAGTTATGCGGATTTGAAGCTACAAACTTACACAGCCAGTTGCTGCAAAGATTCAGTAATGTAATTGCGTGCAGAGTATAAAGCATCACTCTGAAGCTGATTTTTTCATGAGTCATACAGGTGTCAACGTCTCTGATTGATAAAATGAGAGAGTAACAACCTTGACTATCTTATATCTGCTTTTAAAAATTATTCAAATGATCGCACATTCACAATAATGTAATATAAGAAAAATTCTCTCTCTCGATATATACAAAATTCAAGATTTGAATACTTGTAGGACTAGAAACACCTACATGCTTCTCGCACCGCCATGACTCTGATAGTTGTGATATACTTCATAGAGACCTTTTCTTAAGTATATGAACATAGTGAACGTTCTTTATTATTCTTCCTGCTTCGATTGATAGAGACCAACGAGAAATAACGATTCGAAGGCTTATCCGTATGATCTACAATGAAGCACATCTCCCGGTATTAAGAATGTTTAATCCAACTGTGTACTCTGTAGATGCAGATGGTTTCTTTTGAAAAAC
>CAJDSM010021090.1:0-12070 GCA_903981925.1 Ostrea lurida
AATTTGTCTGTAATTTTTTTCGATATGTTTATCCTTTTCCCCTAAACTGAAACTATGCTGTTGGCTGATTGCATGAATTCGTTTCTCCAAGAATTTCTACGGGAATAATGCTCCAACTAAAGGTCATATTTTACTCTAAATATTGAAATGTATTCTATCTTCAAACCTATGTTGCGATTTCGTTGGTCTGATTTCTGGGTTTTGCTGTAAGCGGTCGCCTAGGCTTCTTAGGCAAATCTGTAAAGCTGTTAAACTTTTCACGTTTGCCTCATAATTTCTTTTCGAGAGTCGCCTTAACTACCTTGTTTACTGACTTCTTTGGACCGGTTTCAACACGGTAGCAAATTTGTTGGTTTCCTAAAACTGCTCACTTAAAATAATACGAATTAGACTAGCCTCATGGTTCGACATTACACTGAATGTCTATTATTTAGCTACAACCTATGATATGGGTGGACAAGAATATGATTATATGATCAGATTAGTATGAATCTTGTAATAGTATAAGCTTTTGTATAACACTTATATTTCGAAGGGGATTTGCAGGTGGGAACGGAAGCAATATAAACATGGATTGACTTTTTCGTGTTAGCGTATATTAACGATATGGCAATAAGGATTAAAGAGTGAGAAGGCACAAATTAATGACATATAGGAATTAATAGCTTATATAAAAACATTCCTCACAAGAGCTCGACGCAGGTATTTCAATCATATTGACTCTAAAGGAGATCCAACTTTCTTGACATCATACCCAGAGGAAGTGTCGTTGGAAGACCTCTTACACTGATTACAAAATAGTGTGCTGTGCAAGCCTGCAAGCATCCGATTCGTGCCTTTTCATAATTAACTAGGCTTGGTTCGATAGAAATTCCAAATATTACGGTAAGAAATGACATTTGTATCGTATTCAAATTTGGACACTGGGTTTAAACGTGTGGCTAGAATAAGGGACAAATGACTATCAAATATCAGCATAACCTTGTTTTCATATTGTTTATAGTTTATAACTATGTTACATGACATGTTTGTTGTGATGTGATGCAAATTCCAGTTTAGTTAGGACCCTTGGGCTACGAAAGGGGGCGGGGGGTCGTGGTGATGATCACGTTCTTAGTGGAATCAGCAAAGACAACAATTTCTGAAGACCATTAGAGGCCAACGTGACTTGGACTGACGCCTTTTTACAGATCGATTGCGAATTCAAAAGGAAAGCCCCTTCCCTTTCCAACTCAATGAACTTTGGTGAATTAAATTATTGCGAGTTGATGGAAGTCTTGCTATCCAATTAAATCACTATATTCACAAATATGTCATTTGATATATTCCGCGAAGAACTCGATATAAAGCACACCGCACAGATATTTGACCATATTTGTTTCATATTTGGATATTGTTACTTCAACACTGAGTCTAATGGCAGCTGAACTACATTATTATGATATTGCGTGTCACTCTAACTTTGCAATCGTCAACTTCCCTTCTATGTAGTGATTACTACTATCACCGCTTATGTGTGTAATTTTCCAGTTGGTTTTGATGACCAAAGCATGCTATGCGTAAGGGAAGTTTTTAAGGCGGAGGCCAACCATTAACAAGAAAAGTTGACGTTGGAGAGCTATAACGAATCTCATTGAAATTAATATTGTACAAATTCTACGTTCGTTATAATGACCTTGTTTGCACTACAATTATCACATAGTATATGTTGGCTGGTTGTTCATATACTTTTGTTAGACTTGTCATTTTTCTAACTAAGATTTGACTACAGTAATCGCGTTTTACTTGTAATTTCGACAAGGGCGCCGTCGGTCGGCAGAGGATGCTTACTCCTCCTACCCTCGCTTTTGTTGGAGGTCCGTTGTGCCCTTCAAAATCGATTTTGTACTATGTTTTTGGATTATACATTACGTTTTAACACTATGTTAACTTTGCCTTTTTGGTATTAAATACTGAAATATGATATAAAGTTAAACATCTTTGAACTCTTCATGACTTATAAACACCTCTATGAATTACAATTATCTTGATATTTGATCATATTGTAAAGTAATTATTTCAGATTCGGGAATACTTGAATATTCAATTGTGAATTTGCAAATTTAGTAATGTACTTGGCATTTATTTTATTGTAATTGTTGATTCGGGGATGAAACAGTGCACCACTTAAGTCTTTGAGCTCGATAATACCTCGTGTTGAATAAGATAGTATGTCGAGTGCACGAGATTATTTCGACGTGTTGAAAGTAAACATGTTAAGATATTTAATAGCCCTTACCGCAAAAATGAATATGTGTTGAATCTTTTCTTCATGCATTTTACCTCACATCTATATGCATTTTTCTGCTTTCCAATAAAACGTCTTTTCTTTGAAGAATTTCCGCACCGGTCTTGGTGCGAAACAACCTTTAACGATATGATAATAAAGAGGCTTAATCAACGCATGTCATGTAATCGGCATCAGTTAGGTGGAACAGACAACATAAGTTTGGAATTAAAGTTCACATCAAAAATGAAAAAGATATCTGTACATTGATAAAGTAAAAGTTTCCCGCGCATTGTAATCATCTTCATCAACAAAGCCAGAAATTAAAAAATAGAGCTCGATGCTTTCTCACATGAAGTGTACAATTCTATCTGCGTCATGTCAAACAATCTCTTTAGGAATTAAGTTGTGAACGTTTCTATTTTGGACAAACTACACATGTAGTAATTCTAGAGAAGTGTTAAATGCAATTACAGTAGCAGACCTAATTATAAGATTACCAGAAACGTTTTTGGATTAAATATAAATTGACGAACAATGATGTATTATATAATTTCTTTTTGCATGCTTATACGTATAATCAATACTACTATATTTATTCCAACCGATCCAGGGAGCCCATAGCACCCCAAGTGAGGTATATATATGGAGGGCCTCTTTGGAGGTTTTACCTCATACGTTGTTTATTGTTGAAAATGAATACAAAATGTTAATCTCAACCAAACAACAAACAAAAAACTAACAGTAATTCTATGTAAACAGACAAAATATTTATTTTCCTGGAATGTGCTGGCACCAGGTGCAACAAGCACCATTGACAACAAGAAAAGGACACCCACACGTATGATGTCTACTTGATTTGACGAATGCAGACTTTACTTATTTGAAAAATTCCAAATAGACATACTATTGTTAATACTTATTTTCCTGTACTTAGCTATACAGTCGTGCACATCTTGTTCGTTGACAAAGATGACAATTTCCCCAGTCAATTTATTCTATATGTTAACCATTTCCCCGGTAAATTATACACTATTCTTGCTAGCCTATATACCTTTGATGCATGAATTTCGTTTCTTCAAGCATTTTTCTACGAAATGCTCGAGCTAAGCATAATTCGTCCAAACTATTAAAATGTATCTATCTTCAAACCTATTCTGGATCTGCGTGGTCTGAACTTTCTGGGTCTTCTGAAGCGTCGCCTCCTAGGCGCGGTGTAAAGCTTCACAGTTCCAGATCTCTTACAGACTTTTACCCTTGCTGATCTTAAAGACTTTTTGGATATTTTCGTTTTTGGACTTTCCAAACACGTGCATCTCTTGGTGTCTCTCTACAAATAATCGAATACAGCCATGCATTACATACGTGAATGGTCTATATTAGCACAATGATGGACACAATATGAAAGTTTAAATTGTAAATGCACTTCAAGCAGAGTAACTCTTGGGGATCACACTTGAAAATTCTATGGTCGTTATAATGATTTAGTATGCCAGTATGGCCTGTTATAGGGTTAAAGGCTGTCTGATGTATTACATAGCAATTGTTAAGCCGTTTTCATACACTGATTTGAATACGGATTGCTCCGTTTACCTGATCAAGACAATGGGCTCACGGTGGGTGTGACCGGTCAACATGGGATGCTTACTCCTCCTAGGCATTTGTTCCAACCTCTGGTGTATCCAGGGGTCTCTGTTTGCCTAACTGTCGTTTTGTATTCTATTTGGGACTAACGAGATTGATCACTATTCGTTATCTTTGCCTTTATAGTTATACATGGCAATATATTAGGACTTTTTTTTCTATATAAGAACTTTCCTCTCAAGATCAATATATTAATATTAAGAATGCAAATTTGAAATTTAGCTCAAAACGTGTCCATGTCAGCTTTAAGTTGCATGTGATAAGCCGCATACACGAAAATCAGGTCATATAGTAGATCTGTATTTTTGTAATTTTATAGTTCTACTCAATTTTAATTGCACCTATGGCCGACTGTGTAGAGAGCTGTAAAAACATTTATCGGTTTTACGTCAGACAGTCAGCTATTGGGTGTAGCTAAACGTCAGAGATGTCGCAAAATTACGATAATCATAAAACTCGTTTGCGAAAAAAATAGTGTTTAAGGTGACTTAGTAGTGCTCTTGTCAATGTGGACACATTTGTTTTGGATATCCGGGGATGACCCCGTTCACTTAAATAAATCACATGATTTGTAGACAAGGAAACATGATGTAATCAGTAGAATTATGAAATACAATACCAACAAAAACAACACCCACACCAAAAACCCACCCCACCAACAAATTGTATTTTCAACGAACATCTGCAATTAAGGACCCTCTATACACTAACGAAATTTTTTTTAGACACTGAGAAAATTAAATCACATTAAGGTGTTAACATCAAAGGCATTTGTATTTTTTTGATCAGCAGAAACTATGCGTATTGACGTTAAAAAGATTAAAAAGGAGTAAAAAAATGGTAAATTGTAATAAATAAAATGAATAAATTGTCGTTTTTGTGAAGTTTGTCTGCCCAGAGAATCTGATTAATTATACGAATATACCAAGATTCTGATGACGTTTCCGATAACTGTCGACAACGTCAGAAGAGGACGTCACAATGATATATATAGGCACAGCAAGGTTAACAGTTGAAGAAAAATACACATTCTATTACTTAGATATATTCTATGAACTGCTGTATTATTTTTTTAACTTACTAGTTTATATGTACTTTATCCCCAGGAAAAATGATCAAAGGTAAGAAGTATTGATGAAAAGAAATCACCATTGCTCACTTGAATGAAAACAAAACATGCAAATAAAGAGTTCAGTTAACTTATCTTTACCTACTGACAAGTTACAAATGCTTGAACTGATTAAGAATTTGGTAATGCCAACAATATTACTGAATATTTCAAGGGCAGATAACTCTAATTGCTTAAAATTACAAGCTCTTTTGTGTGCAGTGTAGAGAGGGTCCTTAAAAACCAGATTTTATCAACAGCACCCCCATCATGATTGATAATTAGTTATTTTGTTCCCAAATATTGCAGACTGAACTGTATAGGTTACAAAGAGAAGCAACATCGAGCATACAAAGGGGGGGGGGGGGGGATGCCAAAAACCTCACTTCTTTATACTAAGCGATAATTTTAAATAGGCTTCAAATTTTTGAATGAAGTTAAGGGCAAAGAAATGTTTATCTCCATTTCTCGACATATGTTTTTCCATGTGCCCGCAATAACTTCATCGGGCGATCCGAAATACATTTTGGTCATCTAGCGTCTTCAAAATTCTGGGGGAAAAGTCACTTACCCGCTTCCGGAGTATCAACCGGTTTGATCCGGTCGATGAAACAAGGGCGCCCACAAGGTCGTGAGCTCGAAATAAAAAAAAAATAAATATCGACCACACAACATATCATTAAATCATACGCTCGGGATAATACCTCGTGTGGATGAGATATGTTGATTTGCACGAGATAATACCTCGTGTGGATGAGATATGCTGATTGCACGAGATAATAACCTCGTGTGGATGAGATATGTTGAGTGCACGAGATAATACCTCGTGTGGATGAGAAATATGTTGATGCACGAGATAATACCTCGTGTGGATGAGATATGTTGGTGCCGAGGACATATCGCCGTGCTGTATGGTATGTTAACATACATGTAGTTATAAAAAAAAAATAACCTTACCGCATAGATAAAATGTGTTAATCTTTTTCTTGTCACCATACATTTTCTGCCACATACAGATGCATTTTTCTGCTTTCCAACTCCAACTTTTTTTCCGAAGAATCCCTTCACTTTTGGTTTGAAGCAACCTTTCAAAACGATATTATTGTAGGTTTAATCAAAGCATGTCGTGGAACCGGCATCAATTGTGTATAGACAGACAAGAATGGGTAAAATATTTAATTTATAAAAATCCAATATCCAAAAGGAAAATATTCATATACAATTAGAAAGTAAAAATATCCCGCGAATTTTAATCCATCTTCATCAACAAAAGCGGGAAATTAAGAAATAGACCTCGGTGACTGTTGTCAATAAAGTTTACAATTCTATCTGAACATGTATTTAAATAATGTTTTAGAAACTAAACTGCGAACTTTTCGATTTGGACAACTACTGTAGTTCTTCTATCTAAACAGACGAAATACCTATTTTCCTGGTATGTGCTGGCACCACGTGCAACAGCACCACCGCACACAAGAGAAGGACACCCACACGCATGATGTCTGCTTGATTTGACGAATGCAGACTTTACTTATATATATTTTATATATTTGAGGAATACTGAAGGGGTAAACCATTGTTAAAACTTATTTTTGTTCATTGCTATACAGCCGTGCACATCTTGTTCATTGACCAAAGGCGACAATTGGTAAATCTTACAAAAGCCATAATTTGCTGCAGTAATACAATGACACGTGTTCTTTTGTTGTGAGGAAATCTCATTTCGCACGTCTTTGAGTAAATTAACTCGTACAGTTTCATACGTTGAAACATGTATAATCAAAACTTTTCATGATTTGGCTCAATGATACTGAAATTAGTCAGTTGTGCGGGGATTAGTAAGAATACTGGACTCAGTTGTAGGGAATGTTCTCGGATTAGGAAGCCGGAAGCTCCTGGATTTTCAGGTGTCAGTTTCTGAAGTTTCAGGGTTTTTTTATGATGAAATTGTCTCTAGATATTATAATTTTACATACTTTATGTGGAAGGGAAATGTTGAGTTTTAAAGAATGTTGATATGAAACGAGGATCCATGCCCCAGCGGAAGTAAACTGCATATGACTTTTGATAAAAGGTATTTTCAACCAGCTCTCTTGTTCAAAAACAAAATGTACGAACCTTAGATGACAAACTTTTGATCAAGTTTTACTATTGTGACTTTGTTCAAATTTGAACCATCCGCCGACTTTAAATAAGGTATAGACAGAATACAATTACGGACAGAGAGACAGGTATACACTCAAAATCTATGGCATTTCGAGATTTCGGTTTGAATAAATTACCGGAAAACGAGTTCAAAGCTGTTTATCTTATATTTTAAAATAATTTTTGTACACGAGGGACTGATTTCACTGTGTATTTTAATGCCGTGATTGTCGTTGCTTTTATTGTTTTTTGTTTTCAAAAAAGATTTTTTAAATTGTTTTGTATTGACATGTTCTTGCGTTGTAAACTCAAAACCAGAGGTAGAAAAAAGTGTGTAGTTCTAAAATTGGTTAACGCAATGTATGTAAAGGCGGTGTTTTCCGGAATCATGGCAATAGCAAGGTTTATGATGAAAATTGGGTACTTAGAAATGCAGATTATTCTATGGAGTCCAAGAGGCAATTCGATGTGTATATGTACAAACATATGACACTATACTTGGAAAAGACCTATGCTTCGCAAAATTCTGTGTATTCATTTGCGTTGAATTAAGGGGCGCTACGCCACTGGTAAGAATGCTTGACTGAGATTTATGAATTTATTATATTTTTCGCTGGATGGTGGTATACCACCCCCCCCACCCCACCCCCAAATCACACCACTGAAACCTGGATCTTGGTGCGCAGCTCATGATGCAAAATTTTCCGGTTATCTTTCTTCATGTTATACCTCCATATTATTAACCCGGGGGTTGAGGGATTGGGTTTAATAACTTTTAAATATTTCAAAACAATGAGTTTGAATAATATGGTTTGAGTTTCAAACTTATACGACGTATCAATTCACAACATGAAGTCGAAATCCAGTTAGCTTTGATTCAGAAATCAACAGAAATTTCCAGCCAATCGAAATCGCCGTAATTTTTCCAAGGCTGTGAATATTAAATGTCGGGTGTGTTTCATACCAATTGCTTAGCATTTCTTTATACACTGATTTTGACAAAGAGGGTACACATTTCGGCATGTCGATGCATGCAATGGATATACACAGACTTTTTACAGATGATGGGAGAAAAGAGGCTATCTAGAGTAGAATGAGATACAACTCATAATTATGCAAAATATAATTAACATATAGTGATCATTAAGACCGAGAGCCATGAGAATTAGACAGTCATGCAGGGCTATTAAGTAAGTCTATTTTTATCTGAATAGTCACATGTTTAAAATTTAGTCTAAGACATGGAAGGGTTTTCGTTGAAGTAATTATTTATAAGAGGCAGGGGAATTTCCCATTCTTCAAAAGCGAGTGTGGATTCTTTAAAGGGTATTTTTATAAGTTTTTATATAACACGTCTGTTGTCAATGTAAATCACAGGGTGTAAAATGTCCGAGTCAGCTTGAAGAAACGTTTGAATTTCGAATGATCTTCATAGCGCAGTTGAGAGCTAATTTATGCATTCAAATTGCTGAAAACTGTGTTGGGAGTAAATACAGTGTACATGCAAATCAACATGCTGGGAGCGAGGGAAACTTCGATGTTATGGATCTTGCGTAGTATAGAACTGAAAGTTTAATATGAATTTGAAATTTTTGAACCCATTCATGATGATGAACACCGCTAGATTACAATTATCTTGATATGTTTGATTTTATTGTAAAAAGCAATTATTTCAGATTGGGAATACTCCGTTAATGAATTGCAAATGAGTACCTTTAATTAAGTTTACAGTTTATTAAATTTTTCTATAAGTCTACATAGAAATATCTAAATTGGCTTTACTTTATTTTTAAAGTATTTATAAAAGCGGTAGATCCAAGAATTCTAAAAAAAAAAAAAGAAAAAAAAAGAAAATAAATAAATAAAAAAAATAAAAAAGGGGAGGGGGTATGTAAATTAAATTTTTTTAACCGTGATTAACGATATATCCAAAATTTGTTTTGAAATAACAAATAGGAAATCGTATTTTATTTTCAAGTCAATATATATTACTACTTTAGACAAATATTGCAATATTATTTATTGAATAATAAACATAAATCAATTTGATTCCATTACGATATGGAGTTAGAAATCCTCTTGAGACAATGTACATTTGTACTCTATTTAGTGGGTCCTGTCTACACCAGAATAATAATCAACTTACGATAAAGTCCAAATGATAGTAATTTCAATCAACTGAGAAAGATAGCAAACTTAAATACGATTCAGAAGTTTGTAGCATTGAGGGAATACATATTGAGATCAAAAAAAAAAAAAAAAAATCACTTCTCTGTATTAAGCTATTAGTTTACATATTTGCTTCCTTGTTGAAATGTAGCTATACTTAATCTGAAAGCTCACGTTAGCTTTTCTGGTTGCCTTTTGTCTGCCTGTCCGTCTATTTGAATGTTCTTCTCTAGAATCGATCCAAATGGCACAAGTCATCCTTGGATAAAGGGGATTTAAGTTTGTTAGGTAAACTCGGGTTAAACCTATTGCAGCAAATTCCACTACCATTTCAATTATTTTAAAATTTGATTGAAGCATCTATGGAACTTTAAAGGGGTAGATAATACGTGGATTTCAATATCATTTAATTTTATTTCACGTGATCACCTAACGCCGATTCTCATTGGTTAAAACACCTTTTAAGAATTGAGGTGATTTTCGATCACGTACCTGAACAAAAAGTAATGTCTAATGGACATTGTTTTGTTGTTGTAATATAAAATTAAATGATAAGAAATAAATCTTATATTTTTTCGGGTGATATGCAGGTTATCGCGCATTGATGAGTTTTACCGTCTAAAATTCGGTGATACCTGCATCACCCGAAAAAATATAAGATTAATTTCTTATGTCTCGTTTATACTATGTGTTAATAATGATGTGCATATCTTTTAGGATAAAAAACAATTAGGCCTTTAGAGCAAATAATTTAACCAAATGTTTGTCGTTCAGGTTCAGTTCAATGTTTGGTCCGTGACCCAATTCTTATAAATTAGCAATTGGGATCCAAATGATCTCAGTTACCCCTAAGCTTTTGATAATGATAGGAAAAATATGAGGGTATCACAGTTTACGTACATTGTACCTTAAAATACTCCACCAAAAATATTTAAAATACTAAATCATATGCAAATCTTCCCAAGATGTGTGGATTCATTTCTTTTATACCCCAAACATGTTCTGCTGCCTGAGCACAGGAAGCTACCGCGCTCCTTCTCTCTCTCTCTCTCTCTCTCTCTCTTGGCTCTCTGTCTCTCTCTCTCAATTGGCTCTCTGTCTCTCTCTCTCTCTCTCTTTGTCTCTCTCTCTGTCTCTCTCTCTCTCTCTTGGCTCTCTGTCTCTCTCTCTCTTTTTCTCTCTCTCTTGCTTTCTCTTCCCTTCGAGAGGAGGCGTCCCGCCACATGTACGAGGGAGGGAACACACTCTCGCTCTACTTGCCCGGACATGTCAGGGGCATACTGTGTTTCCAAAGCTAAGCTTACTTTTGAATTGAGAGTAGTTATTGGATGGGGCTCTCATATTTTGCAGAATACATTCTACTCACAATCAAGTCATACATTTTAAATGGGACATGGACTTTTGATAATACGACTGCATTGTGCCATGTATTCATCTTGATGTTCATTTTCAATTACATACTATTGATTGATTTTGTAAGAGGTATCCTATTGTCAATTAGCTTGGAGTCAGGAATAAGTTTCAGGTCACACCGAATTGGAAGCATCAGGTGCGTTAAATTCAGTCCTTATGTTGTAAAAACACGAATGGGTGTGGTTCATGTCTTACCAGGACGGCAAATCACACGTTTTAGTTGTCTCTATGCTATCGAGAAGACTATAAACTCTGGTGACTATTTACGTATTAATGACTGTTTAGGTGGGTACTATGCCCTCAAAGTTTTGCTTTGGAAAGCAATAGTGCCCGAACTATAGCGAGGGAACTATTTAGCTTTCCAAAGAACACTATGAGAGAGTAGTATCCACCTAAACACTATGAAAGCGTAGTACCCACCTAAACAGTCATTAATGACTTTAGTGCATCACATCATACATTCGGGTCTGTAAAAATTTATTCTCTCTCGTGTGGAGTTTTTGTTAGGAAGCGCCGAACATTTTGTAGCCCTTCACCGCGCCGGCAACGGTGACGTTTCTTTATGAGTGAAAGATGCTCGAGAGGGATGTTAAACAATGTATATTCAGCCAACCTTTGAAAGATATAAAGGCCCATTTCATAATTTGCTTCTAACGTTTTTCTTTATTGATACAAATCCTGCCTGAACTCGGAAAACGTGTTGCTAACCCTTGACGTCACAGTCTGCTGCACTGCGTTTCACATCCGTCATGGTCAGCAATGCATCAAATTCACTCATGCATGTCATCCGAGATCTACGTCCCGCCTGCTGGATGTTTACTCCTCCTAGGCACCTAATCCAATTCTGGTGTGTCCAGGGGTCCGTGTTGTCACCTGATCCCACCTCTGGTGTGTCCAGGGGTCCGTGTTGTCACCTAATCCCACCTCTGGTATGTCCAGGGGTCCGTGTTTGCCCAACTCTTGTTATTGTATTCTATTTAGGACTTACCAGATTGATCACTGTTCGTTAACTTTGCCTTTACATCGTGCTGACATTTTCACCGTATCGTCGGTAGATTGCTGTTGTTATAAAATGTGCAAATTCAATATAGAGCACAATCTGGACCAAGAAGATGTTATCAAAATCATAACTTTCCTGGTATAATATTTAAACTTGCGAAAAAATAAAATTGGTCCAAGCATGTGCTCTATATATGAATTTTTAACAATTCATCGCAAAATGGAGTGATTTAAAACATTTTTTTGAATTTTATAATTTTCCATGATGTTTAGGGCAGTAGATGTTAGATACACCAATGTAAAAGTCCCAAGAATTTTACCATCCT
>CAJDSM010021097.1:966-14904 GCA_903981925.1 Ostrea lurida
ATTACACATTCTATGCTCTCTATAGGAGTATGCGTAAATCTACCCCTCTCAATCACTAATAAATGCTGTCTTGAGACAATATCTCTGTGGTCTTCGGTGATCAGGTCTTCCAACAGTCTGTTGGAATTTCCATGGTTACTAATTATGCTCCTTAGTGTTCTTTTCACACGAGACAGAATTTCTTCAAAAGCTTCAACATGAAAAGAAAAGATATCTAGCCTTGGTATCTAACTCGCCATTTCTACATATTGACGAAGCTTTATCTACTAATGAAAATGTTCATTTAGACACCTGCTCTCACCTCTGGTGTATCCAGGTGTCTGTGTATGTCCAACTCTTGTTTTGTATTCTGTTTGAGACCTACGAGATTGATCACTATTCGTTATCTTCGCCTTTTCATACATGTGTCGACCGATATATTTCATGCAGTGAACTAAAAATAAGACAGCTCAGTCATCCTAATCAGATACTAGTACTTGGATATCATATTGAACATAGACATTAATGGCAAACTAACAACAAACTTTATGAAAAACGGGACGATTTCAGCTTCACCGTCAACTTCCCATTTTTATGTAATAGTATTCCATCATCACCTGCATTTGGCGTTTATGTCTCCCAACTGATTTGGTAGGTAAGAGCTTGAACTGTGTATGATCAGTTTTTGAATCGATGTAGGCTAATTACGAAGAAGTTAATGTTGCAGGGGTTTCAAGAGTCACGTTTAAAGTCAGCAACTGGTAAATTATGTGGTCGTTATAGCGATTTGATTACCTATATAATTTGTCATTGGGTCAAATGCTGTCTGATGTGTTTCATATATGTTCCAATTGTCAAGCCGTTCTTTATGTACGCCGATTATAACTACAATGGGTTCACGGCGGATGTGACTGGTCGACAGCAGATGCTTTCTGGTCCTAGGCACCTGATCCCACCTCTGGTGTGTCTAGGGGTTCGTGTTTACCCAACTCTCATTTTGTATTCTGTTTGGGACTTACGAGACTGATCAATGTTCGTTATCTTCATCTTTTCATAAATTTGGGAAGTTGAACATCATTGCTTCACAACTTTTGTTCATCTGTTATACTAGTAATTTGAATATCTTCTAGATTTGCTGGGCCGCTACAATTTGAGGATGCTCTAGGTCAAACGTTTGAATCAGAAAATAAAAATGATAAGTAAAAATAGATTAGGGCTATGGGAAAAATAAGGTGGTAACTCTTGTAGTGTATCATTTACTTTGGACTGGAAAACTCCACTGAATTCTTATGAGTCAATATCTTTTTTTCTAGGCTAGCCCCACCATTTGCCCCACCATATTCCACAATGTGATCGATCATAAACACTTGGTTTTGAAAGATGCATTCCCACCACAACTACTCAGTATCTATGAAAATCTAAAATTCTTATGTAGCAATGATCTTGTAATTTTGTAGAAAGGGGCAAAACGGCATGTGCAGTTTACGTTCTAAGGATGATAGAAATAATCTCTGATATACATGTACAGACAATTATCAAAAGCTTAGGAATGTGGTTCAACGGCAGATTAAAAATCAAAGAAATATCAGAATGCGAAAGGAATGAATGATTGACAGCAGTAGAGATAACCAAACTACTTTGAAAATATGAAGCCAGTACATACCAACTTTAATTTCCAAGGTTAAAGTGTAGCTGGTATACAAAGTCCCTCTAACGTTATTATAAGTGAAAACAATGGCTATAATTTATCTTCGAAGATGACATGGCGTTATCTTCAGCAACACTGCATTGTGAAGGAGAAAAACTAAGGTGTGCAACTACCACTAAAGATAAAACAGGACCGAGCGTTTGTCAACAGATAAGATAAGGTCTAAACACAAAAGACAATATGATAGTGGGTTCTAGATCCCAAAGGAGTGGAGGACAAATATAAGGTCTAAACACAAAAGACAATATGATAGTGTGTTCTAGATCCCAAAGGAGTGGAGGACCGAGGAAGCCCCAGATCAAACACAATCCAGACTCCATCAGTAGCAGTGACTTCAGAAAGACTGGGAAAGTGACGACAACAGAAAAACTAATGTTATAAAAGCGGAAGGATACAGATCGAGCTCAAGGTAACTGTATTATATTTTAAAAAAGACCCACCATTAAGCTTAAGTAAGTGACATTGTCAAAATGCAGTTAATTGAAGTGAGAGAATATAAGGAAGCAGAAGTTTAACGGAATGACATCTGGGATATTGTGGTACAGAGGTGGGTACGACGTATAACGAAGCCCAACATTTAGAAACAAGGGGAGCTTGCAGAAGATCAACCATGCATTTTGCATCAGACAATCGGGCATGTAATTTTAGAAAAATCAAGATCCTTACTGTAGTTGTAGATGCATTAGAAAGAGAACAAAGTACATTAAGCTTGAAGTTTATAAACCTTTATTAGGAAGGACAGAAAGCAAAAAAAACTAGAGAAGCCAAGGGGCATCACTGCTACAACGGATGATTGGCAATTGAAGGCAGAAGGCAAATAGAGTATAAGGTTCCAAACAGATAATGTCCGAAACAGATAATGTCCGAAATTCAGATAGCCCTGATCTTTTATTTGGAGACAAAACTTTACCTTTATCATGAATTCTGTCGAACACGATGACAAACAATGGGCTAATTTTGAAAAGGAAGTACTTGACACTTTGTCAGAATGGAGAATGATAAAGAAGTATATGGCGGGAATTTCAAAATTTCATATTAACACAAGAGATCGCTTCGAAGATACTGTTCACTACATTATCCAGATGGTAATCATCAGATGTGGATTCTCAAAAGTCGGAAAGAGTTTTAGAAATGTTAAGGTCACGAGATTTTCTAAAATTGACTGCATCAAAACGTATGTTTCTCCACACTTTATACAACAATCAAATCTAGGCTTTTTCAAGATAATAGATAATTGCTTTTTGAACCAAAAAAAAAAAAAAACGGCACCGAAAAACAAGTTTCTGGGTCGTTGAAAACCATCTCATTAAAATCAGTCCTTAGATCCGCTCACTTAGATCGCTAGGTGTAGGCATCTAAGTGTGCGATCTAAGGAATGATTTTTAATCAGATTGTTGGAAAGAAGATAAATATTTTGTTAGGAACCACTCTGATTGCCCAACAAATACTCAGAAGTAAATATTAAGAGCATGCTTGGGTATCTTATCGATAATATTTATTAGTCTTTGGAGACCATGTCTTCCAACCAATCTGTAGTATTCCTTGGGCACTAATTGTGCCCCCTTATTGCAGACTTATTTTTATATTCATAGAGCAGAAGTTACGTATAAAAAACAAAAACTTGCCTTGTCCTTCACACTTACATATAGATATATTTAGGTATGTCTAATCATTACAATCATAATTTACAATTTGTCCAGTTGATAAATCCCGACCAACTCGAAATAAAGGACACCACAGCTTCTGCACATATCTGCTTCATATATTGGATATTTTACTTATATTGACTCTAATGGCAGACGTGACAACCACAGTTATGTACATTAAACATCCTCAACCATAAAAGTACAGTCTGTGTTCTGCCTAACTTTAAGATGATCCACACCTTGTATTTCATATAGATATAATTCCACTATTGCATCAAGTTTTAATTATACAAACAAGATGTTGTTGCTAGTGCTAGATTTGAACAGTTACAACGAATCCTCCAAAGTGTAACATGTTCCTCTTCTCATTTAATTATAGTCCGCTGGGCATGATTATTAACGGGGGATATAAATATAAGTCCAAAAATGAGGATCTTAAGTCTCTTACTTTAAAAAGGTCCTAATTCCGAGAACCTGCCGCTCTTTAAATGACGACATAATTTCATGACTATCATGAATTCTCTGGAGAATACGCTGGTGTTGGACAAAATCTGAGGGAGAGGAGCTTGCACTTTGTCTGAAGGATCTAACCTATTCGATAATTTATAAAATCCCGTATTCACCATTTGACGGGGAAAATGCGTATTTATCCTTCTGTTTTTAAGAAGCCAGAAGTGTTAAATGAGTTACATAGACTACATGAAACTTTATACTAGTTCCAGCTGATAAAGCAAGTAACAAAATTGTCTTTGTTGCTCACGGCGGGTGTGACCGTCAGCAGAGGATGCTTACTCCTCCATGGCACCTGATCCTGGCCTTCGCTTTTGTCGAAGGTCCGTGTTGCCTCTACACTCGTTTTGTATGTGTTTTTTGGACTATGATTAACTTTGATACTTTGTTACTTCGCCTTTTTATATTTGTAAAGTTAGCACTATAATTGTCTTTTAAAATGAACTAGAATTTACTTCAACATCTGGGAATCCTACTTATACTCCAACGCAATTTACAAGAAGATGAATTCTTCAAAACATCCTTGTCTGTTTAATACTTTCAATATTCCTAGAATCAGTGATGAATTTGAATTACCATACCTTTATTGGATTCCGAAATTGCATAAAAACTCCTTAAAAACAAAGATACATCGCTGGTTCCAGTAAGTGGCTTCTAGCCAAGCCCCTTCTTTAACTTTTAACTAAACTACTACCAGCTATTAAAGAGTCTTCAGAGATACTTGTTCACTTCATATTCCAGAAAGTAATGTCAATCAGCATTGTGGATTCTAAAATTCTAAAGAACTTTTGATAAAACTAAATCACGAGAGTATTTCTAAAATTGACTGGATCAAAACGTATGATTTCTCCACACTTTATACAACGATTCCTAGGATTAAATTAAATCTAGGCTTTTTCAGATTATAGATATATTGCTTTTTTAAACAAAAATGCACCCGAAAATACGAATTTCTAGTCGTTGGGAAACAGACGCATATTTTTTTAGATAACCACTCTGATTGCCACACAGGTACTCTGAAGTAGTTATTTAGTATGCTTGGGACTTCTATGATATTTATGTAGTCTTTGGAGACGATTCTAACAATCAGTTGTATTCCTATGGGCTAATTTGCACCCGCTTATTGCCAGACCTTATTTTTATATTCATATGAAGCAGCGATTTGTACAAAAACTGTTACGGGATAAAAACAAAAATCTCTGGCCATGTCTTCATCTAGACATATAGGTATATAGATGATGTTCTATCATTAAATCATAATTTTTACACTTATGTCCATATAAAATGGGAAGATAACAAAGTATCAAACGTAATCATAGTCAAAGAAAAAAAAAACACATACAAAATCGAGTGGATATATCCCGATGAACTGCGATATAAAGGACACAACGTATCTGACATATCTGCTTCTTATTTGGATATTTTACTTAATATTGACTCTAAAATGGCAGACTGACAACTACATTAATAATGATAAGCTGATGATGCTTTAAACTTTGCAATCGTTCAACTTTCCTTTCTATGTAGTAATTTACACTATTACCTGCTGTATGGTGTTATATCCCAGTTTGTTCGATACGCCAATAGCATGCATGCGTATGGGGATTTTTAAAGCGAGCAACTACTACAAAAAAAGTTAATGTGCAGGGTTATATACGAATTTCGTTTAAAGTCATTCATTTCGCAATTCTACGGTCGCTATAAGACCTTGTTGCGATTACAAATAATCACTGTCATCATGTTGACTGATTTGTTCATACCTTTGTTAGACTGTCATTTTCCTACTAGATTTGACTATGGTTAACTCCGTTTACTCTTTATTCGACTACGGTGCTCACGCGGTGTGACCGGTGAGCAGAGGATGCTTGCGTCTCCATGCACCTAACGCGCCTTCGCAATTTGTCGAAGGTCAGTGTTTGCCTACACTCGATTTTGTATATGTTTTTTGGGTTATGATTACGTTTGATACGATGTTAACTTCGCCTATTGTATATGATAAACGTAATGACTTTAACTTTGCATCGTCACTTTCCTTTTTATGTAGTAATGTACACAATCAACCTGCTTATATGTGTGTATGTCTCCCAATTGTATTAGATACGCAGGACAAGTTCATGCATATGAGTGACTTTTAAGTGAGGCCATACTGCTCAACTAAATGTTGATGTTGCAGGTTATACACGATTTCGTTAAAAGTCATAATTCGCAAATTCTACGGTTGCTATAACGACTTGTTTGCGATTACAATTATCACTAAGTCTATAAATGTTTGACACTAATTTGTTTATACCTTTTGTTAGATCTGTCATTTTTCGTACTAGATTTGACAACGGTAATCCCGTTTACTTTCTTCGACTAAGTGCTCACGCGGAGTGTGACGCGTGTCAGAGAGGATGCTTACTCCTCCATGGCAACCTGAACCTGCCTTCGCTTTGTCGGGGTCCGTGTTGTCCTACAATGTACACTCTAGCTATTGTATATATGTTTTTGGGAAGTATATTGCGATTAGACATTGTTTACTTCGCCAATTTATACACACATGTATTAGGTTGATCTACCTCTGTAGATGAGCCTGAATATGTATTTAGTTTATCCTCTGTAATCTAAGTAATCTAATGTTGTCTGTGTGTGGTCAATTCTTAGGGCTGTTATTTAAAGTACTGATACTATTTGTGGTATTATAGTGCGGGTATGACAGGTGCACATGGAATCCTTACTCCTCTGACAACATGATACTCTAAATTTATCTTTATACCAATATGACCTACATTGAGACGATAATACTGTCTGATGTGTTTCTAGCCATTGTTAAGACCATTTTTCACACACTGATTGATCTACTACGGATTTTCGGTTACTTGATCAGGCTATGGGCTCAACAAGCGGGTGTGTGTCCGGTCACAGGGGATGCTTACCTCCTCCTAGGCAACCTGATCCCACTCTGTGTGTCGTCCAGGGGCCGTGTTGCTGCCAACCCTGTTTTGTATTCTATTTGGGACTACGAGATTGATTACTAAACGTTTCGCTTCTTGCTCTTTACATCTGATGTGTCTTAGGGCTTCGTGTTTGCTCCACTCTTAATTTGTTTTTTATCTTGATGGAATTTTGTGACATTGTTCTCTACTTCATAGTCTTCAGTTTTTATTAGAAGGAAATATGAGATACATGTATGATAAAGGCAAAGATAACGAACAGTGATCATCTCGTAAGTCCCAATAAAATACATAGACAAGAGTTGGGCAAAGAGACGGACCCTGGACACACTAGACGGGATCAGGGTCTAGGAGGATGTAAGCATCCTCTCTTGACAGGTCACACCCGTCGTGAGCCCATTGTCTTGATCAGGTAAACGGAGTACATCGTAGTTTAATAGTGTATGAAAAACGGCTTACCAATTGCTATAAAAAACATCAGACAACATTTCACCCAATGGCGGCCGTTATGGCAGACTAAATCGTTGCAACGACCATTAGAATCTGCGAAATGCTGACATTTCTAAACTTGAAACCCCTGCAATAACCCTTTATTTGCATGTACAATGTAGCCTGCCTCGATTCAAAAACTGATTACACGCAGAACAAGTACTTGCGTATCGAATGAGTTGAGAGAAATACACACCAAATGCGGGTGATGATGGAATGTTTTCCATAAATATGGGAAGTTATGAATTTATCGTGTTAATTCCAATATTCATTTCCTAGACCTACAACGAAAGACAGATCTATTTACACTAGAAAGCTCAACTGAGTGCTAATTTAACTTAAAATCAATTGGTTTGAAAATTAATGTCAAACATGATTTTTTTTACACCCTCTCTCCCAAACTAAACTAATGGAAGTTTATTATTATTTATTATTTGAGAGGATTCATTGATTGTTTGGTTTTCACAATTATTTCCCATCCGTTAGGATAAGTTCTTAGCATTCCCTTGCGTGTCATGAGAGGCGACTAAATGGGGACCTGTGGAGGTCCGGGTTAGAATAGGTCGCCAGCATNTGTGGAGGGCCGGGTTAGAATAGGTCGCCAGCATCCTCTTGCATGTCGTAAGAGGCAACTGATTGGGGCGGTCCTTCGGATGAGGCCGAAAAAAACGAGGCACCGTGTCACCGCAGGCGTGGTACAATAAAGATACTTCCCTGCTCAAAGGCGCTGAGTGCCAAGCATAAATCTAGATTTTGCAGCCCTTCGGTATTTCATCATTACTGAATACATTTTGGTGATTTTTGTTGTTCTATCACAGACGGCGTTTGTGTGAATAGCGTTTAAACAAGGGTATCCTACGTCGTTTCCTAATACAAATCAGTGGTGTGTTTTCCTACTCCTGGTTTCAGTCACTATTCATACTCTCCTCAGCATTGACTCCATCAAGGTGATTATTGTCCGTTGACAATTATTTCCTTCAATCCTGAATAAGGGCCTGCGTTAATTGAGGAACGTTATATGGGACGTTGACTGGTTTCTTATCCCTTCTGTCCAGATCTTCCCACAAATGCTGGATGGGAACAAATCAAGAACTGGGACGCTGAATCACAGCAAACTGTAGCAACACGGGACCTCGCGTTGTCTTGCTGCAGCGTAGGTTAACAACATAATATGTTGAGGGATACGAGGAAGGACTTGCGATCTCAAGACCTGGCCCGATATATTACTGATGTAAGATTGCCATAGATAATTATCACGAGAGGTGTTTCCATGCCTTGAAACATCTCTGCCCATACCATAACAAGCTCTTCCCCGAATCGCAAGTGTCAGAATATCAATCACCATGACGTCGACAGACACGTTTTTGTCCATCTGACCTGTATAGCGCGAAGCGTCTGTGAACAACACGTGTCTCCAATGGGCCAAACGCCACCAATTAGATGCATGCAAGCAGCCACTGAACTCGAAATTGGCGTCGTCTCTGTGTAAGTGGCGGGTCAACATAGGAACGTTTTGGTCAAAAACTCCAACAACCGATTCTTAACCGATCTTGAACACACTGGCCGACTGTGAGTGCCGACAACTTGGCGTGCCGTCGTCGTTATGCAGATGCGAGAGGCATATGCCCCTATCTTGACATAACGCCTAGGCCTCTCTCCTAGGACGGTCATCAATCTTGCTGTGGCTCTGAGACGCCCAATTAAACGGGATATTGTTTTCGCATGTACACCAAATTGCTTGGCTACATGACGTTGCAAAGGGCCTTGTATTATCAGACCCTATCGACTTCATTCAATCTCGGTATTTCGCTCTCTAATCACTTAAAGTAGATGATTTGTAGTATTCATATGTTCAATTTATCATGATTTACCAAAACATAAGCTGCTGGAGTATCCTGAATGCATGCTTTCTTGAAAAATCTGCAAAAAGGAAGCAGCATCGAGTGGGGTCACGGTCGACTGGATTTTAACCAAAGAACATTTTCACAATGCACAGAAGTAGATCAGTGTCAAATTTAATATAATTTGTCCACGTGTCTAAACGTTATATTACAAAATACGAACTTGCGTTTCCTTTTTCAGACAGACTCTTTATTCTAACTGTTTTGGGGGATGCAATAAAATCAAGATTAATCAAGAATGATAGTGTTAATCTGAATTAATTTATTCGACATCACACTAATGTCCAAATTTTCATTTGTAACGAAAGTTTATTGCACTTCTAAAGTTCAAGGTCACATCGCTTCATTGTCTGGCATGTCCACCATTAACATCAGTAACTGCATGGCATCGTCTTCCCATTGATGAAATCAGATTTCGAATAAACTATTGAGGGATGTTATTCCACTCTATTTGCAATGCATNTTCGCTTCAATGTCTGGCATGTCCACCATTGACATCAGTAACTGCTTGGCGTCGTCTTCCCATTGATGAAATCAGATTACGAATAAACTATTGTGGGATGTTATTCCACTCTATTTGCAATGCATTCGCAAGTTGTTGCAATCAATGTCCGACTTGCTAGTTGATGTTGTTTGACGCGTCTATTCAGTTCATGTCAAAAGTGCTCAAAAGGGTTCAAATCCGGCTATTTTGATTTCCAAGGCAGAACTAAAATTATTGTCGCCATTAGGGAAAGCAGTCGTGTGCCTAGCTGTGTGCGCTCTTGCGTTGCCATGCTGAAAAATTGCACCAATCTGCATAATTAGTAAAACATGATGCCGTAGAATTTCATCACTTTAGCGCAAGGTAGTCAGATTGTTCTGCACCTGCAACAACTGTGTCCTTACGGTATGAGATAATTAATGCCCACATCAATACACTTCCACCACCAAATCTGTTGACTTCCTGTATAGAGTTAAGGGCATCGATATTTTCTCTGACTTTTAGAAATACCTTACTTATTAAAAATGGAAATTTAAAATTTTAAAACTTTAGCTCAGAACGTGTCCATGTTTGTTTAATGGAGAAATCCATAGACATTTCTTTCAGTGAACCCTAACCCTAGTTTTAGAGCCCCAGAATCCATGAAACTACAATATGAAATTATCACTTTACTGCAGTTCAGACAACTCGATTTTTGCTGACAGTAAATGGTAAATGTAAGAGCGAAGACTTGTTTATGGACACGGTGCCATTACGTATAACCTGTGAATTTCGAATCCCTTAAACTGCATTTGTTATTACCTTAGTTCCACAGAAGCATCATAACACTAGGAGTATATATTTAACAGAAATCATTTAAAATTGCAGATCCGTTTATTGTTCAATGAATTTAGTTAACAATGTAAGCAACACATCACTCTTTGGACTTTGACCTAATGTCTGAAGTCTCGATTTGTTTTTCCCAATTCTGCCCGTCAAACCCTTCCTCTGTTGTGCTTTCTACTGTTCCAGGATCCAGGCAATGTGGTGCAACACCATATCCATCAGGATTAGATCTAATTTCACAAAAAATAACGAATGTATTATGCATGATAAGATGAGGTTAAATAATTCTATAGATCCATGCACTCACCTTGGTGTATAAAAACTCTGGACTCCACAGGTCTTACAGAAGGTGTGTTGAGCTTGTCGCGTGTTGAAGGTGTATGTTGTTATGTTGTCTTTGCCTTGCAGAAGGGTAAACTTTGACTTCGGCACAATGAAGTGTTTGTTCTGCTTCTTCAGGCAGACGGAACAGTTACAGTTGTACACATGAAGACGTTTCGGTGCCAAAACTTGAAACCTTACTGCGCCACAATGGCATCCCCCCGTGTGGAGAGTGTCTGTGGGTTCGCTGTCTTTTGATGACATCGTCAGAAAAAATCTATGTAGAAAGGTAAAAGCGTCGATTCTTTCAAAATACTTCCCGTGCTATTTGAAGGAATAAAGAATGACATAATTATTCTTCTCACAGCACACTAGTGCCCACTCTATACACAAAATCTAGTACAAAGTGGGCACTAGTGTGCTGAGAAGGAATAAAGAATGACATAATTATTCTTCTCACAGCACACTAGTGCCCACTCTATACACAAAATCTAGTAAAATCATTCCTTCGCTGCTTTTAAACAAAATTCATTAATGTAAAACATTACAGTTTTATATAAAGATTCTTTATAACGAAATTTGTTCTTTATTAAAGAACAATTTTCGTTATTGTCAACACATTACTACATGTAGTACTTCGCAACAAGGTGGAGGAATCAGTTAATTCTATTCACGACAGAAAAATTATTTGTCCACTCAACATACATTTTAGATTAAATGAATAACATTTCTATTTCGTACCTGTAATATGAAAAAGATAACCAACAGTGGTCAATCTCACGATTCCTAAAACAAATAATATAAAACTGAGAGTAAGGCAAGTATGGCCCCTGAAAAACACCAGATTGGTGGGATCAGATACTCAGGAGGAAGTAAATATGCCCTTGTTGACCGGTCACTATCTGCCGTGAGCCCTAATATCTTGTCAGGTTAAACCGGAGGTCTCATAGGGGGGGGGGTAATCCGTAGTGCAAAAATCAGTATAGTGAAGAAATTCGACCACTAAACAATTCCGTTTAGGCAATCAAGCCAGACAGCACTTATCCTAATGACAGGGCTGTATTTACATATATAAATCCCGGATAACCAAGTCATAGCTGTTTGCAAATGCTTACGAGACAGTTGAAATGCAAGTAAATTCAACGTATTTGTCAGTAGCTGATTGATCGTATGCCGAAAATGCTCTCACATTTATAATAATTGACAGACATAAACACCGTATGCAGAGGATAATGGAATATTGCTTCTTATGTTTAAAAAATAAATTGGCGAAGTAAACAATGTGTTAAACGTAATCACAGTCCCAATAAACATATATTCAAAGTCGAGTGTAGGGCAACACGGACTTCCGACAAAAGCGAAGACAGGATCAGGTACCATGGAGGAGTAAGCATCCTCTGCTGACCGGTCACACCCGCTGTGAGCCCGTAGTCGAAACAAAGTAAACGGGATTACCCGTCGTCAAATCTAGTACGAAAATGACAGTCTAACAAAGGGTATAAACAAATCAATGAACATAAAACTTAGTGATAATTTGTAATCGCATACAAGGTCATTATATAGCGACCGTAGAATTTGCAAAATGATGGTTTTAAATGAGATTCGTTATAACCCTGCAATACTTTTATATAGAGTTTACTGGGATATATGTCACAGGATGAACTATGGTATCTTTAAAGATATTAACATAATCATTATTATTCATCAATTCATTATTACATTGCATAAAGGAATCGTAAGTTGTTCCCATTCATATTCATTATGGATGTTGNTATTATATCACATTGCATAAAGGAATCGTAAATTGTTCCCATTCATATTCATTATGGATGTTGAGTTATTGGGCTCCTAGAAACAACAGAGCGGTGGATAGATCAGTCTCTCACAGCGAGGATAGTATAATACTCCCCTGTTGACATTCGGGTTCTCAATCCTGCCGTATGAGCCCTATGAGTCTTTTGGTGAGTGTGGAATACAGGAGGTCAAACTGGGAGGGGTGAGTGTGTAATTACCGAAAGTGACAATATCGGAGTAAGTTGAATCGACTAAACAATTCGTGGTTATTGCAATAAGCCAGGATCGACACATGACTAATAACGGGTCTGAGCTATTCTACACAGTAAATCTCCGATAACAATCTAGTGTAGTGATACTAGGCAAATGCGTTAGTAGACAGGTTTGAACTAGACAAAGAGTCAAAGCGATTTGTCAGTATGCTGATATGATCGATAATGTCCGGTAACAAAATCTGCTCACATTTATAGATAATGACGAGACTCCGAAACATCCGTGTGAAGCAAGGATCAAACTGAGTGGGTATTAATTGCCTATCTATCTTGTGTATAAAATACATGGCGAATAAAAATGTGGTTGTTTATCACGTAATCGAAACAGTGCCCTAAATAAACATAATATCAAAACGGATCGAGTGGTAGGGCAACAACGGTACCTCTCGAGCAAAGAGCGGAAGTACAGACTCAGGTGCGCGAATGGTAGGAGTAAAGCTCACCTGCGGACGGGTCTCACGACCGTTGTGGTAGCCGATACGTACAACTAACAAAGGAAAGACGGGATACTCACCGTCGTCTCCATCTTAATGAACTCGTAGAATGACAGTCCTTAACAACAAAGTGAAATCAATGTTAATTGAGACTAATACTATAGTGATAATTTGTAATAGCATACAAGCTGATGATTAATTAGCAGACTCGTTAGAGAATTTGCAATAATGATTGGTTCTGTAGATGATGATTCGTTTTGTAACTTCACATACTGCATACTGTAGATAGAGTTATCTGGGATATAGATTCACGTCGAGAGTATGAACCTATAGGGATCTGTTTGAATTAGATATTAAACGACAATAATCATCTTATGTATTCAAAGTTATCAGCAAATCCTTTATTAGGGATTCAAACATCTAGGGAGTTTATATAAGGAATAGTCAAATATACTTTCCCGAGTCATAAGTTCAATCTAATTATGGATGTTGATTACAGAACAGGGGAGTTTAAAAATGTTTAAAAAAATTGTCGTTGATATATCTAAATATCGAGTGAAGCTTTAAGGCCACAGAAGAGATTTTTCTTGTCATGCACTCATGAAATAAATTTTGTTCAAAAGAATACGAAAACAGGTTACT
>CAJDSM010021097.1:24539-42494 GCA_903981925.1 Ostrea lurida
AATCAAGATTCTGGGCACTGCATTTCCATAAGGATACAATGAAAACGTACAGAATGTAAGAAATTTGAGAGAATGTAGAAAATTTGACTAGTCCACAAGGAAATAACGTGACTGTGATGGGACTTTCTCCAAATACACAAAGACGTAAATGCAGTCATGGACATTGTTCATACAAAAGACCAAAACACACACAATGCCACTCGTCATTCACTTTTACCTTATAGGTTCACATTACATTCGCAGAAAATTTGAATATGCCATCAGAAATTGACAAAGCTAGTTCATACTTGGATTCTTCAACACTAGTTTATGATTTTAGATGTTGCCCATCAGTAGGCGTTTTAAACCACCGCGGATTACGGATAGTAATCCTTAAAAATTGTTCCGCCGGTTCCTCAAATTGAAAGTAATAGATGCCGTAAACATAATCATCATTCTTCGCCATAAAAAGGTTCAATCGTTATTCCAGCATATATTTTCAATTCAAGTCTACACCCTGCATTTCCTACAAATATACTTCCACTATTGCATTCAAACTTTTTAATTACTAGGAAACACTATAGTGCCTAGATATGGACAACCTTATGCTTCACCCATCTAAGTGTTCTTGTTCTTCGTCTTCTTTTAACTATAGTCCAGTTGGACATGTCATTACTGGTGATGTTAATATAGTAGAAATGATATGAGATCACTTATTTTAAATAAGTCCTGTATTCAAAGAACTTTGGTCATTCAATTAGCGACAGAACTACATCTCCATTGTGGTTTTTGTCGAAGATTATACCAGACGATGGGCCAAATATGAAAAAGAAGAACTTGATACCTTGTCCAAAAGGATAAAAAGTATAAGAAGAATATTAAAATCCCGTATTAGACAAATTAAAACAAACGTAAATACCATCTATCCTTCAGTGTTACAGTACACCAGAAATGATTGAAGAATTAGATAGGTTACCATGAGGAAATTCAATATGTGACAAAGCTTGTTGCAATATTGTCTTTGTAAGGCTCAGTATTACAACATGCATTTAAAACAAACTTTGTATTAACTCCACATTTAGAAAGCGTACTTACATTCCAACTGCTCTATTCTTCAAAATCTTGTTTCAGTTTTAAAAAATATTTAATATCCCAGTCAATGGGATGAATGAATATTATCGTATACTATTTATACTGGATTCCAAAACTTCACAAAAACTCTTGCAAACAACGATACATTGCTTGATCTAGTAAATTTCCACCAAACCCCTGTTTTCACTTCTTCTGAGAATAGTGACAACTGCGAAGGAGCAACTTCAGACGTATTGTGCAACAACATATGTCATTAACTGTGTAAATCAAATGTGGATTCTGAGAACCTCTAAAGACTTCTACCGGTAGTAAATTT
The DNA here is from genome assembly GCA_903981925.1 of Ostrea lurida. NCBI lineage: Eukaryota > Metazoa > Mollusca > Bivalvia > Ostreida > Ostreidae > Ostrea > Ostrea lurida. Next base: position 25,927 of record CAJDSM010021097.1, read on the forward strand.
GAAATCACATTATTTTTCTCATATCAACAACATCAAATCAAATGAGTTATCAATACTTTACACAACCATTGCTCATGATAAATTAAAGACTAGACCTTTTAACATTTTAGACAGTTGCTTCTTCAACACAAATGGAAAAAGGAAATATTCATATCTAGTGATCGGTCATTTTAAAAATAGCTTTGTTAAACTTCACTCTGATTCTACGCACAAGTACATTAAAGAATGCCAGATTTCCTAATTGACAATATCTTTGTAGATTTTGGTGACCAGGACTTCCAACAATCCGTTGGAATTCCCACGGGCAGGAAATATCTTTGTTAGTTGACCCGTGTTTATATTCTTACGAGGCAAAATTCATTTGAAAGCTTCTACATGATCAGAAGAGGAAATATCTAGCAGTGACATTTCGATATACATTGTATATTGACGACGTTTTATCTATTAAGTATTATTAATAATAATAATTTCTATTCATATGTCGATTCGATATATCATGGCGATTTAGAAATAAAGGACATCACAGAGTCTTCCATTCGTACTTGGATATTTTATTGAACCTAGACACTCACAGCAATCTAACAATTCAAATTTATATCAAATGTTGTTACAGGGGTTTCAGCAGTCACATTTNTCATGGCGATTTAGAAATAAAGGACATCACAGAGTCTTCCATTCGTACTTGGATATTTTATTGAACCTAGACACTCACAGCAATCTAACAATTCAAATTTATATCAAATGTTGTTACAGGGGTTTCAGCAGTCACATTTAAAGACAGCATTTTGCAAATTCTATGGACGTTATAACGATCTAGTTTGCTGGTGTGACCTGCCATTGGGTAAATGCTGTCTGACGTGTTTCATAGGTTTTTATACACTGATTTTTGACTACGGGATATTCCGTTTTCCTGATCAAAACAATGGGCTCATGGTAGGTATGACCTGTAGACAGGGTATGTTTACTCCTCCTAGGCACCTGATCCCACTCCTGGTGTATCCAGGGATCTGTGTTTGTCCAATTATTTTGTATTCTGTTTGGGACTTGGGATATTGATCACTATTCGTTATCTTCACCTTTTCATGTGTTTTACGCAGAAATTGTGAAAGGTCAAGGACATTATTCGCAAGGGTAATCAAACCCTAAAGTCTCCTTACTTTACACACTGAACTAAATGCTTCAGCAAAAATATGGTGTTCATATCATTTACGATTTTTGTCTCCTAACCAGGTGGGTTTCAAGTACAAGCACGCAGGCTAATACCTGAACAAGTCTTGAGAAGTACTACTAGTATCTTATGGACTTTGGATCATTTCTTTAAAACATTTTGAAGATAGAAAAATCTAAAACAATATCAAAGAGTCTTCCTTAAGAAATGTGGAAAGACCTTACTATATGTCTGCCAAAAGGAACCCTTTGGTGAAGGTAAAAGTTTAAAAAAATCATTTTTTCTCAGGTGATCATGAAAATCATACTTCACATCTATAAATATTGTTTGATATTATGTCTATTGATTCTGATATATAGCAAAGCAACATTAATGCTAAGTAATGTAGATAAAACAAACCCCAGTATTTATCTACCCAAGATAACTTGTAACGATCAGTTGCGATAGGTAATAGAGCATAACAAGGTATCTGTCTCGCATCTAGTTAAACTATCTTATGTAACAATATAAGTAAGTTTTAAGATTCGTGGGACCAAGTTTTTGACCGCTTTTGTAGGAGGAAGCTGTTCGTTTTATTGTTGCTACCCATTCCAGAAATGACTAAAGTAAGTGTATTTACAAGTTAATGAGTTTTTGAGCTAAGAGCTGAGTGGTCACAGAAAATATTGAAAAAAATATTAGATAAGCGACCTAGTTTCTGATAAGGTATCATAAATACAGATGGTCGAAAATCTGATCAAGATAATGGGCTCATGGCAGGTGTGACCGGTCGACAAGGGATGCTTACTCCTCATTGACACCTGGTCCCACTTTTGGTATTTCTAGGGGTCCGTGTTTATCCAACTCTTGTTTTGTATTATGTTTAGGACTTGCGAGATTGAACACTGTTCATTATCTTTGCCTTTTGTTTTGTTTTGCCTTGTTTTACGTAAAATTTGTGAAATGTCAAGGACATTAATTTCCAAGGCTAATTTAACCCTTAAGTCTCCTTACTTTACTCACTGAACTAAATGCTTCAGCAAAATTATGGTGTTCATATCATTCAAATTTAATAAGGAGTAGATCCCTAACCAAGTGGGTTTCAAGTACAAGCACGCAAGGTGTTATCTGAATATGCCTTGAGAAGTCCTACATCATGGGCTTTGAAGTTTTTCTTTCAAACATTTCGAAGGTACAAAAATCTAAAACAATATCACAAAGGTGTCTCTTCCTATCTCTTGGTATACACAGACGTCCCGCTGGTATGAGTCAACTTTTTGACAAATTAAATATATCAATGGCGTGCAATTTTCATCAAATTGTTATATCAATGGGTAGAAAATTTGACTTGTCATTACACCAATGACTGGTAAGTTTATCCGCTGGAATTCATCCTCTAATAAAGTTTGTAATCATGAAATATCATGACATTATCCCTCGATATAACTACAACCCATGTGTATGCACTTGCTTGCGTGGGCACCAACCATGCATGAACAAGTCACAATTTTGGTATGAAATATATGATTGGGTCAGACTTAACGAAGGAAATAAATGAATGGGTATGGTTTCAAAAATATTGAATATATGAATGGGGGTATTTTGAAAATCCCAGTGGGACGTCTGTACCCAAAAGTGTAGGTTGAGACACCCCGCTCCCTGGAAAGAAATGTGGAAAGATTGAGAATAAAAAAATTCTAAGCTGATCATGAAAACCGTAGCTCACATCTATAAATATTGTTTGGTATGATGTCGCATGATTCTGTTCTCATATCTAGATATATAGCAAAACAACATAATGCTATGTAGTGTAGATAAAAAATCTACCCAAGACCCAGTTTTTGACAGCGTTTGTAGGAGGAAGCTGTTTATTTGTGTTGTCACTCATTCAAGAAATCACTAAAGTAAGTATTAACAAATTAAGGAGTTTTGAGGTGGAATGACGGTCTGAGAGCCGAGCGGTCAGAGAAAAAATATTGATAAAAATATTGGATAAGCGACTTAGTATCTGATAAGCAATCATTTTAAATACAGATGGTCGAAAATTTCCGGAATGACTATTGTCAACTTCTATCTGCTAGTGTTCAAATTTTTCTCACACGAGTGAGTTATTTGTAGACTGTGTAATTGGAACATGTCGTTTGCTTGAATCAAGGACTAGACTTGCGTCTGCAGCTGATAGAACTATGGCAACCCTTGAAAAGAGTACTTGTTCAAGTGAACTTTTTCTGATAATATTTTTCCGGCGGTCGTCTGAAATTAAAATACAAACAAACCAAGAGTAGCTGAGCCACACTACCTCATATTAATATACAAACGTTCCTTAGTTACGTTGTTTTTATGTACAGTACCCCTTAGGTTAACTTGGGGCCTGGAATCGGGGATCGAATTTTCATAATACATCAATATAGGCGAAAATTGAAGAAAAAATACAACAACTCGAAAATCTTTTTAAAATAGTAAGGCCATGTTAGTAAGAATGATATTGAAGCATTCCCGTGTTGTGTGAAAATTGCTAGTTATATAAAATCATAATTCCATGGAACTAGTCTAGTGTCAGAATGTGGGGGGTCATGTAATTAAAGAGGGTAGACTATAGCTGGGCCAAGGTATATCTGGCGGTCGCCATAAACTTATCCGACGGATATATGGCGACACCTTTCTCCTCTGGCATCAATCGGCTTCCGTATTATTCAGATAACCTGGCTGACCTTTAAAATTCTGAATATAAATAGGAATAATCAATCAATATCATAGCAGTTTGACAACTTGTGACGTCTAATTTACGGAAAACACCGATTATCTACGAACTTTTGGACGACTCTTTTATATTAATTTCAAGATTTGCGGTATAAGTACGTGTATAACACTTTTGGAGAATTGATATTTAAAAATATATAACAAATTATTCAAAACTCTTTAGGCCCACTGTACACAGATATTATCTTTCTGTGTAAATCTAAATCGTTCTAAATTGTCACCCCTCTTGTTTGTATCTTACGCAATCACCACACTCTTCATTGAGGAGTATGCAAATGAATTCGTATATGGGACAAAGTCTATAGTCACAAGGTGTTTAACAAAAACTAGATGAGTAATCGTCGTTCTTTCATAGTACGATACACATCCGTTTTTAAAGTATTGAAAAAGTGCAATATAAACTCTTGCAGACATGGTGATCGAACTGTTTCCCGAGTGTAGCTTGGAATCGGAAAGTGACCGTATAGTCTGGGAGGAGGGAATTATGGATGATATGTCTATTTATGATGATCTTGCGGATATGTTTCTCACTAAAGATGACAAATCCATCTTCAATGATCCTCCCTGTATTGGTCAAGAGTTGGGGGTCAGTGTAGACGAAATGGGGATCAGTGAACCGCCCCAGAGCGGGATGCTAGATTTGCAGGAGTTCGGGATCGATGAACCACCTTGTGACGATGACAACGCCAAAGGGGCGAGTTCTGAACTTCAAGTAAACCTCCTCTCTGCTTCCGACTATAGTAATGACATTATCATGGTGGAGGAACTGAGTCTAGATCTGGATGAATGTCTGAGCTTGCAGCAGGAGCAGGAAAGTGCGGGGGTGCACAGTGAGAAACAGGGCGGGTTAACAGAGGAAACCAGCATGGACGGACTGACTCTTCCCGACTGTCTGGATCCAGAACCAGTCCAGACCCATGGAACTCAAAGGAGAACAACATTCAAAGTAAGGAAACGGATTCTTTGGTTCTTGGGTGTTTGTTTAAGATATTCAGTATCAGTTACGTATTTTTTAACATAGTTTATGTTATGTTTATTTTAAGTGGAAACGAGGGGGTTTTCTTGCCCTCTCGATATTATTCTGCATTAAAATTTAGAATGTACTACAAAAATAGATACAACTGACCAAAGGTTACGGCTTATATGCCGTATTTTCAAATCTATTATTTTTGGGAATTATCATCATGCAATGATGAAATTTAAAGACACACAAAGTTTGTACATGCCATGGGTATCTATACAACTCAATTCTGAAGCAAAGTCGATAAAAATCATATTACATATATCTAAGTTTCATATGACAATTGCTAGAGAGATGCAAAGATAAGTTTTGAGTCGAAATCTACCTCTACAAATACCCATGTATATTTATTCTTGGGCACAGTACATTACACGATTGTTGATGATACATATGATAGTTTTACAACATGTTTATAATAGTAATACTTAACAAAAATCGTCCAGAATGTACTGTGTTTAAACAAGGAACATAACATGAGACATTTGGAGCATGATAATACTTCTGTATCAAATTCAAGTATAATCGTGTATCCTAATGCAAAACAGTCAGATATATGCACACATAATGCACACTAAAATACATGTACATACATGTACGTGTGCATACGCATATGCCCACACACACCTGGCCATGCACACTAAACACGTACTGTACGTCAGTTTGTATCATATTGCATCATTTCGCAATACTGTAATACGACTATGGGTTATGCCAAATATTCCACGAAAATATACAAAGACAGTGCGACAACAATCAAGCCCCTGTTCGTCTTAGAACAACAACTTAAGTGAAACAAACTCTGCTTCAAAGTTTGGATATACTAGGTCTATAGAAACAGCATGCATAGAATAGTACAGTGTACTAAATTATTTTTGCTATATAGACTATAAGGGGTCTATTTCTATATCAAATACACATGACACATCATGCATCGAATTCTCCATTAGTTCCTATTGTAAACTCCTAAAACCTTGGTATTCAACCTATGCCCATGAGAATATACAAGTCATTAAATCCGTCTCTGTGTATTCGTATACATATTAGAAGCTTTCAAATGATCCGCGCCAATGTATTATGAGGTCTAGTCAAAATTAGTGAAGCGTAAATATTTACGTAAAATGCGGTCGACATCCTATATTCTCAACTTGTAATGCTATGTGAATGTTACCATAACATGACCACTAAAAACTCACGCTGAGTGTCTCTATCTGTTTGTCAAGAAGTGAATATCAGTTCAAGTGCTTCATATGGCGAAGTACACAGGATCCAGAAACTAGGTCACTGTAAATAATACGTCCACGCAAGCCCACGATACGTGTACACACAAGAAGATAATACCGTCTCTATCTACCAAAATGGAGTCCCAAACTCAAATTTGCGGTAAGCTTGAAGAAATTAACAGTTCTTTTCGCGAAGTATAATAGTCTAAAAAACTTTTTAAGTTTCACTTCTGTTGTTTAATCATCACGGGAGCCTAGCCTAGGATAGGTCGAGAAAACGTCCTATAAATTGACTTCCATTCGGTCATGACGACAAGTCTCATATAAAAGTTGACATTTCATATTTATTGTTTAGAAAAAGTTTATATTTGATAACTTATTTTTCCATCGAGATATTGAACCTTAATTTTGAGGTTCAATTTGGTTAGTTGAAGTCAGGTGAAATGGTGAAATGTACCTGCACTTCATATTGAAGCCTAAACACTGCTAAATATAGTTGCAACTTATCAAATCTGTTCGTGGTTTTAATGTTGTTATCAAATGACAAAATTTGTCGAAACATCTGACCATGCAGCTTTAGAACAAACTCTACCAGCCCACCCCCCCCCCCCCCTAACCTGTTGATAAATTCATCAAGGCGGTTTCGAAATATCCTATGAAAAGAAAGTAGCCTGTATTGACAGAATACATACATTAAAAGAAAATCTGAAAAAAAAATATAATGCATACTAATATATATACATTGGATTATTGACTTAGAAAAAAAGGGAATTTTATAAGAAGTATAGAAAATCATCAATATTATGATGATCTCTTAACGCCTTATTCAGTTATTTATTGTGTAGGCGTTTAAAAGCTATGACAACATTGCATGCAAATGACGGTTGTTACGCCTCACCACATCACAAAGACCCCTTTTATATTCCGATGTTTGTCTACTTGCCTGGATTTCTCTAAAAAAGTCGAACCTTGGACAAAGTCTGAGATTTTGCTTTAATTAGAAAAAAAATTAATGTTAAGTTTTGAATTTTGCCCAGAAATCCTAAACCAGTAAATATATGAAAACATAACACAGAGAGAATGGGATATTTTTGGTTTTCCCAATGTACAGTCTAAGATGTATACTGACTAAGTAACTTCTAGTCCCCCCCCTCTCTCTCTCTCTCTCTCTCTCTCTCTCTCTCTCTCTCTCTCCTCTCTCTCTCTCTCTCTCTCTCTCTCTCTCTCATCAATTCGGTACATTTAGTATGACATCGTAATGTAGTAGTTAGGGCTATATGGACAGTGGCCTGGGTAGCTCAGTGGTTACAATAGCTGACTAGTAATGCAAGGGTCCTGGGTTGAATTCCCAGCCAGCCGTAGATTTTCCCCTCTCCTACACTACGGTTTGGTGCCGTTTATCACCCTTGTTCTTGCAGGTGAAATTCCTGCCAGGGGTGAAAAAGAGCCCAAGTTGTGTGTCTTCGTGGGTGAAGACAAATGAAAGAGGAAAGAATATCAGCTATGGCTATATAGACAGTGGATATTGGCCAGGGTAGTTCAGTGGACAGAGCACCAGTAATGCATTAGTCCAGGGTTCGATTGCTACTGCCTGTAGCCCCCAAGAATCAGCAATTCTTAATTTGAAATGTAATGCAATATATGAGTGTGAGATAACAGAAAACCTTACATAAAAATTCCCTGTGGGGGTCATAGGTCGTGCTCCCCGTATCCCTAAAATGGTACAAGTTAAGAAGGCATGAAAATGGTTATTTTTGTATTGCACTATATAAAAGATACCTTTAATACAAATTTGATGCATTTACAATAAAGTATACATAAAAATGTCAAATAGCATTGTCAAATTTGTGAAAACAACGATCTTTTCATAGCTTGTATATCAAGGTAGTAGGGAGAGGGCTAATATAGGCTGTGTTTGCTGCCCAGTCCCATTCACTTGTACTTGTTTAAAATTTACATACAGTTTGTGAATAAAACAGTTATGAATAAAAATTTAGGGTACATGTAGTACCAAACACCTGTAAAATCAATTTTCACTACCATCTTCTTGAATTCAATAATTCTCCTTTATACATTGTACTAATATTCAATGATGTCCTGCATATACTGAAATAATCCTCGACATGTATTTGGTATGTTCTGCATTATATGGGAGATGTCCAATGTATTGGAGGTCTGGAAATCCAAATCTTGAGGTTTAACTATATATTGACATTTGTAAAGTAATGGAGAACTTCTGTGGTGTAATGTCTAAAGACCTGATATTTGGGCACATATTGTAGGTCTTTATATCTTAATTACAGATAAAGGATCAAATTTGAAGACGTCTTTTGCCGAATGTGTCAACTGTTTCTTAATCACATCTTTTAAAAAGTCCAAAAGATCCGAAATCGTTGGTTGAATTTTCTTTATAAGAACTATACAATTCCTTTTAAAAGATTTTAATATGTAGCTATTGACGAGCCATGGGTCATTTGAGACTGTGGACAAAAAAATCTTTTCTGCCATTCATAAGAGGTTCAAATGTGAATTTGGGGATTTTTTTTTACGGATCTGTTTGGTACATGGACACGTTTCGAGCTAAAAATGTTTAGATTTTTATTTTTAATGTTTACAATGCTCACTTAGGGTATTTCTAATGGTCAGCAAAAATTTGAACGTCTTTTGTTGAGTTACATGTGAGATACAGCACTTATAATTCTTCGCTATGTAAACAAGACTCGAGCAGATTTTGTTCAAACTACAAGTTCATTCTGAACACGATTGAAGCAATCTTTATGTAAATAAAAACAAGGCTCGAGCTCGATTACTAATAGCTCGATTTTGAATATTATCAATTGACTGGATATTTTTAAACCCTCAAACACTGGACGAATAGTCTAATATAGGCAAAATACAAGAGTAAAATAATTTTTCGTGAGCAATGAATCCAAAATCCTTATTATTGTATATCGTAGAGATAATTTTTCCGAGTGCCCGTCCTCCAACCTTGGCTATTGAATGACATAGAGAATATAAAATAAAGCACAGTGCATAACATGCAGTTCCTATTCTTCAGTTGCTAAATATATTTGATTATATTTTGGCGAACTAGTTCCACGTGTTGCTGATTTGATGAAACTCACCATATCTCAGGTCCTTTAAAAACTGTGTTTCGCTTTGAATACATATTGATACAGAACCAGCACATGGTCACCCATATAATTTCTTGATAAGGCGATTTGTTGATAAGACAGAATGCATTGTTGTACTAACTTACCGGTACTACTTGTCCGTCTAGTCATAAACAGAGAAGAACAATGAAAATGAATAATTTTAATGTAAACAAAGGTAAGGGATATATTTGAAATATTAGCAAAGTGTACATTATATAAAAAAGTTAAATAAAAACCCAGGGTTCTTACCTATTTAGTTTTCCACGATGATAGATTAACAATTGTAGGACTGTATTGTTTCCTCTTTTGTCGCCTACGCTAATTCAAATTGGGATAAAGTAGGATATAGAACAGTTGTTTTGAAATGAAGCACCTACTGAACCTTTTTTTTGTGTGCAAAATTAGAAGACTTCCGTCTAGTTGTACGTGTAGTAACCATGGAAACATCGCTGATTATCTCATGTTTCAATATACTCATATCTTCAAGATTCGTTACCAATATATTTAGTAAACTTATCAACAGTTTTGGCCGTATTTAAATTGACTGAGAATATTGAAAGAACTCTGTACCCATGGGAATATTAACAAAATAAAACAATCATGCTTGTACCGTTAAATTTAAGTTAACTTTGCATGATCATGATGTTTTTGTGTGACTCGCTGCTATTGGGAGGTCTTCGGGAGCTTTCAATTTGTAATAAATATTTACAACAATTCGTGACATTTTAATTTGTCTGTTTCCCAATATATCTCAAAAAACGTAAGATTGTAAGATGGAATACTTTTAAAATGCATAAACACCTTCCACTTTCATTCATAAATCGTTACGGTTCACGGCCCAGCGACTGCATAATAGGTTGTTTTTCTTTTCTGCAAACGTTATGAATGAAATACACTAACCTAGATTCACTGGGGCGTGACTTAATGCATTACTACACGTTTGTAAAATAATAACGTGAACCGGAACCACTTGTTACTGTTTAAAAAAATTACAGTTTAATTGAGTTTGCAAAACACATATATAGGACCGACATCTCAATTTTAAAGTATTCTCAATAATTCGATTTCGAAAAAAACATCTTACATGTTTGAAATTTTCCAGGCCCCGAATCCAAAAATGATGGAGCTTGTAGAGTACATCCTGCATTTGGAAGGTATTAAGGATATTCGTGTGGCTTCAGCAATGACAGATGCAATCATGGAAGAAATTGTAGAGAATTCTATAGCAGCAAGTGACGCCTCGGGTTCGACCGGCGCTTACAGCCCCTCCAGTGGTGAGCGTCTGCACTGTTCTGATACCCCCTGTGGACAAGACGCAAGTTACTCGCGGGAACATAGATCTATTAAAAGTGTTGTGTCCAAGGCCAAAGACCCTAGCCCCAAATCTACCTACCTCCCTCCTTGTCGTGTATGTGGAGACAACGCGTCCGGATTTCACTACGGGGCTAATACATGTGAGGCGTGTAAGGTAAGTTTCGAAGATGATAGGAAAGCGTAGCTTAGCTAGTCAACTCTATACAGTTTTATAAATTCATAAAAGTGAAATCAGAAAAATTTTATTGGCATTCTGTCATGAGAACACATGTACACAAAAAAATATTTAAACGTATGTAATCAATATCTTTATTCTATTAAAACGCAGAATTCTTATTGTAATCTTTGAATGTCAGACCATAACTGACCTATCTGGAAGATGAAACAAGCAAATGATTTTCATTAAAAGCAATACTGTATATTTTACAATTTGTGTAGGGTTTCTTCAGAAGAAGCATTGTAAAGATTCAGCAAAGAAGGATCGTATAAATGTTTTGGAAAGGGAGATGGGTGTGTATTAGGACCGGGAAAAAGAAATCCATGTCAGCTTGTAGATACGCAAGATGTTTAGAGGCAGGGATGTCAATAAGTGGTATGTGTACTGTTTTGAAAGACTTGAAAATGTATCATTTTTTGATGTTAATATTCAAAATATAACTTATTTAAGGCTGACAACCAAAAATTTGGAATGGTACGAAATTGCTGTAATAGTACTGGCCATTACATTAATGGTAATGCCCCTTACAGTAATGGTTTCAGTAAACCTTTTCCAATCGTGCATCTTTATTTCTCTTTGGCAGCCATTAAAACGGGTCGGTACACTTATGAGAAGAGAACGAAAGATACAGTGGAGTAAGGAACATGCAGACGGTAGATAAACCATTGCGCCAAGAAACGTACATTAGTGATTCCGAGGTGGATCAGATCATACAATCATTGAAGGACATTCTGCTGAAGACTTGTCCGGGGGCGTATGGCATCTTTGACAGAGAAACCAATTCACCAGACAGTGGAAGATCTACGTAAGTATTGGGATTGTTGTCCTTTTTATTCAAATTGTATCAGTTGTATTTTCAAGTGAAGAAACAAGTACAAACTCTATGTGAAAATCATTCATATTTAGAATGACCACAAAGCCAATTTAGAAATATTCGGCACCATGTCGGTGATACCGAAAGAAGTTTGGGAAGAGTTTTAATAAGGAACGGGAATCGACTTGGACAACAGACAAGAACTGATGAGGAAATGGCGTGCAGGATGGAATACGGACTAAGTGTATGGTTGATTTTGTTCGAGCTATTCCAGGATTTGCAGACCTCTCCGTCTCTGACCAGACGGAATTGAATAAAAGGTATTTTTCAATTCATGGTGCATCCCTGTAAAATCTGTAAGGGTATCCTAAATGGTAAAGATTAAATTTGGTTGGAACCGTAATCTTCAAATTTAAAATGATCTCCAATACGAGTTCATGAACGTTTGGTACATGACAAAAATAGGGGGTATCTACTTGTGCAGTCACAAACTGAGTTTTACCGGCCATGCGTTTAAGCAGACCTGGTGAAACGAGTCTTCACAGCATTAACGGCTGCAAATATTAGACGGGAAAATGTTATTCCCATCGGTATTGTGACGTCACCCTTTGTCTCGTTTTAAATAATAGTATTGAACAAAACGGTTTTATATTTTGACAAAAATTTTCATGAAATCAAGACTTCTTCTTCATTAGAAGTTATCCGTATTTAGAAACTATAAAGTGATGAAACCGAATAATTACTTTTGCAGCCTCGCATTTCGAATTTTTCTTCTTGATGCATCATAAAGCATTTAATCCTGAATTACGGGTGGTATCAGGGATGCTAGCTATGCACCAAAGTGAGATGGAGAAACTTGCAGAAAAAGATATGGTGGACCAATTGTTTCAATTCAGTACTTCGCTTAAAAACCTAGAACTGTCTTTCGATGAGATAGTTCTGCTGCGAGGGATAAGCGTCACATTCACAGGTAAATGATCCAGAAATCATCTAACTATTTATATATTTTATTTTCTTTCTAGCTTCTCATTTCGAATTTATGTTCATTGGTCATTGTCACTGCTTTAATCCTCACCTGAAAGTTGTCACGGGGTTGATTGATGCCCAGCTACAAGATGTATATAAACTCTTTTGGATCGATGAATCCATCACCAGCCAATTCAATCAAATGGCTGCAACTTTACAAAAGATAAAACTTGATTGGGAGGAAAGTTTGTTGATGCGTAGTATAGCTGTAACATCAGCAGGTAAGGGTAAAGTATGTACCCAACTGGATATCATATACTCGCATGTCTACCTGCTTTATTTGTTCCATCTGGTATCATTTTAATCGTCATGTTCATGTCATGTTTTGAGTCTGAAGGCGATTTATATGCTCTGCTACGACAAGAATGGAAAATTAATTTCTCCCGACTGTTCTATTAAAGGTATTGGATTATATATATCTATATCTATATATAGATATATATACATTAGAGGCGTGATTCTGTTTGGGTATGGACAAATTGGTGTTCCTTGGTGTTTATTATCAGTTTTCTTTCTTCTGAAAGGTCAAAGTGTAATGAGCTTCGTATTTATAGTGAGGAATCATTTCATTTCGTTATATTGCATGCATGTGCCCTTAGCGGGCATTGTGACGTCTATAACTTAACATATAATTGATATTACAGGTAACTGTTTATGTACATGTACTTTCATGATATTATACGTATTATGTAAGCTACTACGGGCATTGTATATGAAATATATGAGCTGATCGAGTTACACATATTTCAACACATATTGAGAGGGACTGTCAATAATTATCACATGTGTAGTTATGGGTTTTTGTTTTTGTTTTGTTCCTACAAAACTAAGCGTCAGGAATATTTAGGATGTCATATGAACAACATAGGTTCAGTAGTCATGTAACTTAATGCAGGTGTAAAATAACAAAGAAAAAAAATAGTTCATGTTTCTGGCATTTAATACATTTTGTGCTTAAGATTCACTCTTTTGTTCCAACACAGATCGATGTCAGTTAGAGGACCCAAAAGCCGTGGAGCGAATTCAGTGGAAGCTGCTCAACGCTCTGAGAGTGCTAGCGAAACGTCAGAACTTCAAACCAGAGCAAAGGTTATGGCATATTCTGGACCGACTGACCGCTCTCCGGACCATGACAGAAATCAGCAAGGAACTGGACAAACAGAAGTGTTCATGGCCTGTGATGAAGGAACACCCTTTGGTTTTGGATATTCTACAGAACTGATTTGTTTTACTTGCCTGTTTAAACGTGATTAATGAAATACACATGTACCACATCAACTCCGCCCAATTACGGAAGGTACATAGTGGCTTGTGCTGGAAAATGTTCGCAGTCTTATGTGATAAGTGATTTAAAATGCGCCCAATCAGCCACAAAGCAATTCAGCTGATACTCCTTTGCTTTATGGCGGCAAATATTTGAATGCACTACGACCAAAAGTGTTTTAGCATTGCGATTGGTGTACAGCCTTTGATTGTTTGAATCCAAACAACGAAATGGATCTATGGCGTTGAATGATCTCTAGTAGCAAATACATACCAGAAACATTTATGCAGCGAGGTCGATGTTGTATAGAATTTATTCAATTCTTTCTTGCATAGAAAAATCTTTCATGTTCAAAGTGCCAATTTTATAGCGTACATATATCTTTATACTGTCCATTAATCAAATAGGAAACATTTTTGTGAAGGGAAATGTTGATCAGAATTGTTCCGGTGGCATTTTTCAGATTCCTGTGTTTTATATTGTTGAATATGCTGCTGGTGTAGATAACACTGTCAATGATGTATCATGTATTATAGAACAGGTTTAGATTCCAATACATTCCAAAGAATGTTAATCGTTGTACATTCCATTTATCAAAAACTGTATTTTCCCTGTTTTGACAGAAATCTTAAATGTGTAAGTATACGAATATTAAGAGAGCTCCTCATTTCGGTAATGATGAACCTCACTCTCAATAACTGCAAATCTGTTTTGTTTTCAAATTAAAGAATATTCTCAACTGAATGTAACGTTACGTGGATGTAATATGATTAATTTTACCTCAAAAATAAATGTGCATCATTAACATTGCTAGTAGTTCTAAAATATGTTTTGTGTCTTTTGTACGATTTTGTATAATTTATCCATATTTATCACACAACTGTATTGTTTCGGGTTCATAACACGGTTCGGAAAAACGATATGAACTCGTAGCTGAGGTTCATAAGAATGCAAATTAGGTAGGTTATCACGGGTCAATCAATAGAAAACTGCACATCAGCCTTCGAAACTGTAAACTTTGACCGGTACAAAACATTGTTTTGTCACCGAGGTTATTCAAGGGCATTTTGTTGTCTTTTATGAAGTGAAAATAAGTGTAACAGAAATTTCCAGCTTCTTCAACGTGACGTTGCAGACGACGTCCAATCGAATTGACGACGTCAAACAATAACAAAGCGAAGAATTCGGGTTGTGAAATAGAAAGTAAATCAAAATATGCCTTTAATGATCGTTGTGTGATAAATAGAATCTTAAACTCGTACTTATGGCATATGAAATTAATGAAATTCGTTACCGGATTTAAATATTTCCCTCGCCAAGGCTCGGGAAAATTAAATCCGGTAACTCCTTTCATAAATTCTATTGCCATAAGCACTCATATCATAGTGAATCCCTTTACTTACCAATTACCAGACACCCAGCGTTAACGCAATGACATGAAGAAGACATAGAATTTGTTCAGATTTTATAAAAAATACATCACAAAAACAATATTTGAATACATTCTATCGAAAAGCAGCCGCAAAATAAGGTTTTCCAATGGTAGAAAACGAGGGAGGCATTGAATTTGCATATAGATCGTCTTGGAAGAACATGGCTGAGTCTTGGCGTTGTGGATATTGTGACTGGGACTGCGCAATATCCATGTACGGACCATTTAAACTTCCGATAGACAGATGGCTTCCTACTGTAAAGTACAACGCATGGTATGAAACAGATTTATGATACCAAGTACTTTAAAATTATGGCAAATAAAATTGGGAATAAACAATACCTTGGAAATTGTCATGCGAACTCCTGTAATAATTCCTAGAATTTTCAAATGCAGACCTGTTGATAGTGTCTTGATAAGTCGGACCTCGTAGGAATGAACTTTTGTTATAACTGTCATAGGAAGAATGGAACTTATTGTAACTGTATGGGTTATATGTCTCGTGAAATGAGGGGTGTGTTCGACTATCAGCCCAGTAAGATGTTGTCGCCTGCGGAACACTTCCGGTGAAAGGTACAGTTGGAAAAGAATTGATATGAGTTTCGCCATAAGGCTGAACTCTTGGAGTGGTAAACGTATTATTTGTGTTCATAATATCGCTATACCCATATTGAGGTAAGTATGTTGGACGTTCATAAGCACTTCCATTAAACGAAGGGTAGGGTTTTAATGGAGATAATGGCAAGGAAGGGTGGCTAATTCCTGACCGACAGGATTCCTCTGTGAAGGTTAATGTACAGGGATCCCTGTGGATGGACGGGGGAGGTCGGGTGAAAGCTGTTGCATTCATTATGGGATAGGAGTCGGCTGCACCCGGTCTGTTCTCATCAATTCCTCCACTATTGTCGCCCTCATCTGCAGAAAACATGATGTCAAAATCACGGAAAAGGAAATTAAAAAAGTATGTAAAACGTACGGGAAATTTTCTTTTTATGCCCTAAAATCAAAGATCGTGATGTCATGTTTTTGCTTGCCATTATCATCACTGTCAAAGCAAGAGCAATACCTCATATTGGTGAATTAATAGGTCCATTTCAGAAGACATTAGTGTGTTTGATATAAAGATGAAATGCATGAATGTTACAGTATGACTTGGACGCAAGCAAAAGCAACTGTATTATGAGAAAGATTGATTCTA
>CAJDSM010021099.1:1306-12746 GCA_903981925.1 Ostrea lurida
GACAACAGGCGAAACAAAATCAATGTACATGTACTTTGACTGGTTTGCATTGGTTAGAATATTATAGAGAATNAACAACAGGCGAAACAAAATCAATGTACAGGTTTGCATTGGTTAGAATATTATAGAGAATTATGAGTCCGCTTCAAATTGAGCCCGAACCTAAAATATTTTGTAAATGTGAATAAAGTTACATTTTGTATAATGCAAGATATTGATATTGCCATGTACAATAAAAATAGCTTGTACATGTATATAACACATTTTATGATATAAATTGTATCAGTGAAGTAAATACGAATAATCAAGAAAGGATTAGGCGTGGTTTCCACTGTTGCTAATTTATATTATTCAGTTGTAGACTAACTGCATGATTAATGATAATCAATTCTTTATAGCTCAGAATTGTTGGGTATACCGTATTCAGAGGTGTAATAATGAGCTTTAGATTTACAAACTTTTCACGAACGTTTTGTTGAAAACTTGCGCTTTGATTAGGAGTACCCTATTACATATATTCAAATACATTCACTTTACAAATAGTACATATTCTTACCTATTGATAAGAAAAATATGGCCATCCTCTACTTTATTTTTCTGCATTTGTTGGAAAGCTTCTCTTGTACAAATACAGAGTCCTAAAACATTCACCTGTTCAAAATGTGATAACATTGTATTTGCCTTAAAACCAAAATTTATTGTTCATGCCATTCCTTAGTATATCACGATGAATATATAATGTTACATGTATATAGTAATCAATGAGACTATACTAAATTTGATTAGCTAAATATCTTTAACGGTTAAAATTTGAATGTTAATTTCAAAGATTGCGAATTTCGATCACACGCAATTCACTCTAGTAGTTGGAGTACTTTCTTATTTACTAAAGTGCTTCATATGATTTCTCTCAATCATTATAACGCGTCAAAAAATATTCTCACTTACATCTAACATATGTCTCCAGTCAGCAGTTTTACCAGATAATAGTGGAGCGCAATGCGCCAATCCAGCGTTGTTAATGAAGACATCTACGCCTCCCAATTCCGTTTGGATCCGATCAAACATCGCCAAAATTTCGTCCTCTTTCGTAACGTCACATTTTATTGGAATTAATCGGCCTTTTTCGGTTTTCAACTCATTTTGAATCTCCTAAAACAGCAGGATTTTTCATTTCTTCCATCTCTGAATAAATGATTTTTTAGTGTAACCTCTCTCTTTCTCTCATAATCGTGTTGTGTCCCTTTGCGCAGCTTATGTCATACTATGCTATGTCCGTCAAAAGTTTAAATTCAAGGATTTCATTATGCATTAACACCGAATATTTTATATCTTGTATTTTACACACAGGCACTTGGGGCATGGATCATGATCACACACACCCCTCTTTTTTTTTTCTTTTTTTTTGACACACTCATTTTTTTTATTCATTCTATTGTAAATATGCAATAGAAGAACTTATATTTTTTTTTCGGTGATGCAGGTATCAGCCGAATTTTAGACGGAAACTCATCAATGATGAAAAGTTTTACCGCTCTAAAATCTCGGTGATAACCTGTATCACCCGAAAAAATAAGATTTATTTCTTATCATTTATTTTAGATTACAAACAAAACAATGTCCATTAGACTTTACTTGTTGTTCAGGTACGTGATCGAAAAATCACCTCAATTTTTTAACCAATGAGAATCCGCTAGGTGATCACGTGAAATAAAATTAAATGATTTAAAGATCACCCACAAATGTTATTTTTCGTCTCTGTACCGTATTAGTAAAAAAAATCACGATATCGTTATAACGATATCGTGATTTTTACTAATACGTACAGAGGACGAAAAATAACATGTGGGTGATCTTTAATGCATATTTACAATAGAATGAATAAAAAAATGAGTGTGTCAAAAAATAAATAAATAAAAAAGAAAAAAAAAAAGGGGGATCATATCCATGTCCCAAGTGCCTGTGATTTTACAACGGGTTAGATAGCACAATTAGAAAAAACATGCTTTATTTAGGTCAAAGCAAGCTTGATAACGGTACATATATGATGTAAAATACATTTTACCTCGATTTGTTTCACATTTCTTGCACAGCTGACTACTTTCATTCCGTGCTTAACGAGAACTCGTGTAATTCCAGCCCCAATTCCAACCGAGGACCCTGTCACAAGCGCCACCCGACCAACCCAACGCTCCATTTTGAACTAACTAGCACATTCACGTGTTATCTATGTCTACCCTGTTGTAGTTTTACGTTTGTGTTGTTTTATAGGTAACATTCCACGAAGAGCATACCATAAAAGCATATACATGTATATACAACTAAACAGATTACACGCATCACCTTTCCGAATGGAAGATATAACCTATTCCATTTGAACTGGTAATACCACCTACTCGAATAAGTCATAAAATTATTATATCGCCCATTCAAAATGATATCATCAGTCCAAACTGAATACTAGTAGGTGAAGAAGATGGTAGGTGATATACATGTACCTATACTTGTTTCGATTTAGATGACGTTACTTATTCGACCTACGGCACCCACCGCCTAGCAAGAATAAGACCACTAGGCTATAACTACCTCCCTAAAAAAGGAGGTTTGTTCTTCCAAATACACTGGGCAAATCTCACACAGTCGCCATTGTTCAGAGTTTAAGATATTTTATAAGGAGAATGGATCTTTGGATGCAATTGTATAGATATTTAATATAAAGCACAAACATACAATTATAACACTCAACCTTAAATTAATCCAGGATCTAAACGAAACATGTGATAATCAATTAATTAATATAAATAGCATTAAATAATCACAACTAGGTAACTGGCAATTTTTTTCACCCCAGCCCGGGGTCGAACAATGGCGCCTGCCGTGACACGGGACATCCGTTTTTAAGGTCATTCCGAAAGACCTGTGATTCTCGCTTCAAAGTGCCGAGCGTTTGGCGAAGGAGCAACCACTACCTATTTTCACATCTTAGATTTGCAGGGGTTTCAACAGGCACGTTTAAAGACAGCATTTCTCAAATTCTATCGTTGCTATAACGATCTACTTTGCCAGTATGGTCTGCCATTGGGTAAATGCTGACGTATTTCATAGCAATTTTTAATCCGTACTTTATTAACTGATTTTGACTACGGATTACCCCGTTTACTTTATAAAGACAATGGATTCACGGCGGGTGTGGCCTGTCAACAGGAGATGCTTACTCCTCTTAAACACCTTGTTTGCCTAAATCTTGTTTTGTATTCTGTTTGGAACTAGCGGGATTGATCACTGTTCGTTATTTTCGCCTTTTCATTTGACGCTGCCATAGCACGAGCGGAAGTTGAACTCTTGGATGCAAAGCGAATGTTCTGACCACTGACCTACCGCGACGAATTTCGAACTTGATCTATAACTTGACATGGTAAAGTAATGCACAAATATAAGTGCTTCAAATATGATTTCTCCCAATCATTAATAACGCGAATCAAAAAATATTCTACCTACATCTAATCATTGTCTCCAGTCAGCGTTTTAACCAGAATCAGATAGTGGAGCGCAAGCGCAACAAGAAATATATCCTCAGTCCGGTGCTGTTTAATGAAGACATCACGCCTCCCCAATTCACGTTTGGATCCGAATCAAACCATCGCCAAATTTCGTCCTCGTCCCACTTGTAACCGTTCACATTTCTAATCTGCGAATTACCACTTCGGCCTTCTCGGAGTCTTCAACCTCATTTTGAAATCTCCTAAAACAGCAGGATTTTTCATTTCTGCTTCCATCTCTGAATAAAATGATTTTTTAGGTGTACTCTTCTCTTTCTCCATATCGATGTTGTGGTCCACTTTTGCCAGCAGGGCTTATGTCTGTATCATACTATGCCTATGTTCCGTCAAAATTAAATTCAAGATTCTATTATGCATTACACACCGAATATTATATCTTTTGTTATCTTTACACACCAGGCCTTGGGGCATGGATCATGATCACACACACCCTTCTTTTTTTTTTCTTTTTTTTTGACACTACTCATTTTTTTTTTATTCATTTATTGTAAATAATGGCATAAGAAATGAATCTATATTTTTTCGTGTGATGCAGTATCACCGAATTTTAGACGGTAAAACTTCATCATATGGATGAAATGTTTTACCGTTCAAAAATCTCGTGATAAACCTCATATCCCCGAAAAAAATTATTAAATTTATTTTCTTATCACTTTATTTTAGTTTAAATCATATCCAAAAACAATGTCCATTAGACTTTTACTTTGTTGTTCAGTGTATCGTGATTCGAAAAAAATCAACCTCAAATTTTGTTAACTCAAGAGAAATCGGCGCTAGGTGATCACGCTGAAATAACAATAACATTGATTTAAAACACCCGGTCACAAATGTTATCTTTTCGTCTCTGTCCGATTAGTAAAAAAATACCACGATAATCGTTCTAACTACTTCGTGGATTTTACTCAATACGGTACAGAGACGAAAAATAACACTTGTGGGTGATCTTCAATGCACTATTTACCAATAAAGCAATAGAAAAACAATGATGTGTCAAACAAAAAATACATAAAAAAGAGAAAAAAAAAGGGGGGGGGTAGATCATGATCCATGTCCCAAGTGCCTGTGATTTTACAACGGGGTTAGATTAAGGCCACATTAAAAAACATGCTTTTAATTTAGGTCAAAGCCAAGCTTGATACGGTAAATATATGATGTAAAATACATTTTCCTTCCACATTGTGTTTCACCTTTCTTGCAACAGCGACTACTTTCATTCCGTGCTTAACGAAACTCGTGTAATTCCAGCCCCAATTCCAACCGAGGACCCTGTCACAAAGCGCCCACCCGACCAACCCAACGCTCCATTTTGAACTAACTACTCACATTCACGTGTTATCTATGTCTACCCTGTTGCTAGTTTGTACTTGTTTGTGTTGTTTTAAGGTAACATTTCAAGAAAGAGCATACCATAAAGCATATACATGTATATCAACTAAACAGATTACACGCATCACCTTTCCGAATGGAAATATAACCTATTCCATTTGAACTGGTAATACCACCTACTCGAATAAGTCATAAAATTATTTTATCACCGATTCCTGTTCAAATAAATACATAACCATATAATGAATGAACGATATTTATTGTATTGGCATCTTGGTCCGCGTGATGATTCAATGGTTGGGGGCTACCACAGAGCCGCCCCTCAACAATCAATCAATCAAATGTGACGCCCCAAGTGGGCGAATTGAGCACTGGGTAACGCAAGTGCACAAACGTCCACCAATTCAAATTCAATCAATCAGTCAATCAATCAATAAAATCAATCAATACAATAA
The DNA here is from genome assembly GCA_903981925.1 of Ostrea lurida. Lineage (NCBI taxonomy): Eukaryota > Metazoa > Mollusca > Bivalvia > Ostreida > Ostreidae > Ostrea > Ostrea lurida. Next base: position 6,648 of record CAJDSM010021099.1, read on the forward strand.
CATCAATCAATAATAAGACAATCAATCAATTCAATTGTCCAACAAATCAATGTCATCAATAAAAAGTCAATCAACAATCCTACTGCAAAGTTTCAAGTTCATGCCATGAAGCTGCGCAGTACTAGTGGGTGCACTCCTCCATTTGAGGTTGGGGTGCGGCGAAACGCAAAACACCAGAGATTACCGCGACGGATACCGGCCTGGAACGGCAGACAACCTGAAAATAGAACCAAACAAGCAGCAGAACGTTGTCAGTAAAAGGGGTTGGGAGGGTGGATCTTTCAAGTTGACGCAAAGACATTCCAGGGTTTTCCCTGGCACGCAAATTGTATCCTGCCACATGGCTTGGAGAATTTTCTAGAAATGATTCCGTGACGCTATTCCCGTCACAGAAAAGACTAGTAAAACAATAACGAACCATGCGGAATGAAAACTTTCCGGAATAAATAGAATGGGCAACACCCCCCCCCCTCCTTCATAATAAACAAAGGACAATGAGACAGTTTCCGGAGATAAATGCGCATATGCTAGACAAGCTAGAATATGCGATATATCACCGATTCCTGTTCAATAAATACATAACCATATAATGAATGAAACGTATTATTGTATTGGCGATCTTGGCCGCGGTGATAGATTCAATGGTTGGGGCTACCACAGACCGCCCCTCAACAATCAATCAATCAAATGTGACGCCCCAAGTGGGCGAATGAGCACTGGGTAAAACGCAAGTCGCACAAACGTCACCAAGTTCAAATTCAATCAATCAGTCAAATCAATCAATAAACAATCAATCAATAAATCAATCAATAATTAGACAATCAATCAATCAATTTTGTCCAACAATCAATGTCATCAATAAAACAAGTCAATCAACAATCACTACTGCAAAGTTTCAAGTTCATTGCCATGAAGCTGCAGGACTAGTGGGTGCACTCCTCCATTTGAGTTGGGGTGCGGCGAAACGCCACTTGCATGTGCCACATACCGCCATTGGAACAGGAGCGTTATGTGGAACTGCAACCGCACCAAGGGCTGCCCAGTACCGTGGTGAGGCAGCAGTAACTCCAACTCAAATGGTTCACCGCTAACCCAGATCGCCACAGAGTGTAAGAAATCCATACACCTGCTACCTAAAAACTTAAGACTCCTGGTAATATTCAGGATAAATCATTCCCAGGCTGTGACAAATGCACACCCCTAGAATGATGCAGTTAAATGGGTTGGCTTCAAACTGTGGGTGGGTTTGAAACATGTATAATACGCCCCACCTCTTGAAGCTATGAACCTAATGCCCTCCCTGATAATTGGCTCGGGATGCTCACATCCTCAACCTGCACAACTAACGTAGGCGAAGGGAAAGACCACTATTAAAACCTGACACCAGAAAAAGTTGTTATTTCAAGTCTGGACTGAAGCCTATTAGTAGTGAATACAGGTTGGTGCTGCCTATATCATTGCACCCAAAACGGAAATCAAATCTGGACTATACTTGCACTCATTATGGTATCTAGAATTGGCACAAACTCTATAAATCCGTGCCCCATAACTTTGCCATCACATGGTACAAGTTTAGCCAGTTTGCATACACGGATTTGATCCGTGGGGGTCCGGGTCAGAATAGCACCCCATCATCCCCTGCGTGTCGTAAGGGCGACCAAATGGGCAGTCATACGAATGAGACCGGAAAAACCCGAGGTCCGTGTCACAGCAGGCATGGCACAATAAAGATCCCTCCCCGCTCAAAGGACCCGAGCGCCGAGCCTAGGCCTAAATTGTACAGCCCTTCCCGGCAACGGTGACGTCCCGACACGAGCGAAACACTCCTGAGTGGACGGAAAACAGCAAATATCGCTGAAATCGACCAGTACCCGGATTTGACTCTGGATTGGTCCGTTACCCTATCAAGAAAATGGGCTCACGGCGGGTGTAACCGGTCAACAAGGGATACCACATCTCGTGGGCGCCCGACCCCAAGTGCACCTAGGACCAATGTTTGCCCAACTCATGCCTTCGTTCTCTATCGGGACTTACTAGAACGATCACTGTTCGTTATCATGCCTTAAACTAAAATTTAAGAGTCTGGTCCCCTTTGTCCTGGATCTGGCAGCCCTTGCTGTGCTGTTTTAATGGAGGCTCCGACACCCAGAATTAATAATTTCACCTGCGAAAAACTTAATTGAATGGTCTGTAATGCTACATAAATAAATACGCAAAGCTTATGAATGTAATATTAAATAATACAATCTGGGGATATATAGCCGATGCGCGACCGATCCCATTGACCTGGCGCTGAATAACTTATTAGCAATGCCTTGCTGTGCAAGGGTAGTACATGTTACGCTGCCCCAATATGCATTAGAGTGGGATTTGAATGCCTCAGTCTACCCACCTAATATTAACCAACCGCGACAGTACTGAAGTAAGCTGAGAACTAGTAAGGACAGGCGTGGGAAGTGACAAAATAGTTGCCCCTCTTCATCGTGATCAAAACCCCCAGGTAATTGTAACATCTGACCTGTAGTGGAGTTATACCTGACATGCCAGGTACCGACAGTATAGTGCCGATTCCTAATTGAACTGTCTTCCATGAAAACTAATAGCAGAAATGTACCCTTACTGGATTATTTGTATCCTTGTATGAATAAATATGCAATAAATATATGTAATACCATGTGATATGTTAAGAGAAAGGCATGAAAAGCCACTGTATTTGCCTTTTGGTGTATGCTTACGAGAATTGTAATCGTCTATTAACACATGAAAAAGCTGCCTCTGATGAGGCTACGAGTGCTGAGGGTCCTGTTGTGCTGTACGCTGCTAGGCGCCAGCTGGCTGAAGGAGACCCACTGGTTGTAAGCATAGAAAACAGGAATTTATTGGATTTTCCCATGAATTATGTTGTGCTTTGAAACTGAGTGGTGCCAACAGACCAATAAACCGATGTGAGTTAGGATGACTGGTTAAAAAATGTGTACCAAGGCCCATATTACACAACTAGAATATATGCAGCCTGCCTCCTACAACCCCCTAGATGATAGCTAAGCACAATGGGTACAAGTTCCAAATAATGTATTGAGGTGTTTAAAATGAAAGTGAAGCCAATTTGTGGCCACTGAAAGTAGGCCCATTGACCATGAAAATAACACTCGCAACCTAAGCTAAATCCACCAGCACCGTACATGAATCCACTCACTAACAGAAAAATACACAACATTAAGCCCCTTCTTAAAACTTGACTATGTATGATGTCTTAACGCATTGTGTGAATCATTCTGATATAGTGTGATGGCTTAGGACCAACTGTGAGTTTGTAACATCTACGAGAACGCCCCGCTGCCAGAACTAGCTTTGTAAAAACATTTAGCTTGCCCACCAGGCTCTAAAGATCAGATCGAAGTCCTTGACCCAAATTTCCCAAGGTATCATAATGCAAATATTGATTAGTGTCAATGTAAAATGAGGATATGTATGCTAGATGTGTAGGGAATGAACAGATTGTCATGGTTGAAAAGTCTACATCACCACCACACATTACATTAGTCTGAAATGTATGCATAAGGAGATCACAATTGCTGCTATCCAATGGCTGCGAAATTAAAATCGCCCAAGTAATGAAACGTCAATCAGTGATTTGCCATAGCTAGCCACCGAAAATGATAACATTTCAAAATTGATGCATGAATAGCACACCCAAAATGTACAGTGTCAGTTACCAATTCATACGTGTATGCAAGCCAGAATCATTGGCAGAAGTTAATTCAGAATCTGCAGGAAAATCACAACCAACATCAAAGCAGTGTAAATGTAAAAACTGTTCATGTTATTTAAATGGAAGTTTAGAATCAGCAGTGTTTACCAGCACTAACCAGAATGAAATTGATTTATGTACCTACGTTATGAATCCCCCTGCCAAAAGTTGAATTGTGTGTTGTTGGGTCCCCCCCCCCCCCCCCCGCTTGACACCACCTTCCACGGTAGATTGATAGGTGGATGAATACCTACACGAATCTATAGCAAGACCATTGTAGTTAAAAAAAAACAAAGCCCTTAAGGTGCTTGTTGCCAATGTAACAGAAGTGCTAGCCATAACGACTCTGTGACTTTTATGCCCCCCCCCCCCTTTTTAAGTATGTTGAGATGTAAAAGTTGATTTGTCTATGAATGAGCAGCAACCATAATGCATGTAAATAGTATATGCTATGCATAGAATGAACACAAGTTATGAAACACGATATGCCAACATGGGCCATATTGATTGATCATCAATGTGCAATGTTTGTGGGCCCCGAGAAATATAATTATTTTTGCACGTTGTGCGAAATAGTATTACCTGTACTCGGCTCCGAGAATTGGTTATTAGCTATGGATTCGAGGACCTTCAAGCACGGGATGCATGCGCTAGTTGTGAAGTCAAGTGTAAAGCTGTGAGGTAGGCCGAGTTCCTCCATGGGATATCCTGGATGAAGGTCTAGAGAGAATAGTATCATCGGTCCGCTGTGTTTCATTACACCACGTTTGTCCTCTAGTCCAGGTTGTGCGTGGGAGACTGTTTCGAGTGAGAACGCCCCCCCCCCCCCCCCCCCATTTCTTCAACAGAGCCGTCTTCTGCATTAATCAGTTAATAACGTAAATGCTAGTCCGTAATATTCAGCACCAATGACAAGCCATTACAGCAAAGTTAATCCAGGTACATATAAAACAAATTTCAAGTTGACGCAAAGACATTCCAGGGTTTCCTGGCCGCAATTGTATCCTGCCACATGGCTTGGAGATTTTTCTAGAAATGATTCGTGACGTATTCCCGTCACAGAAAAGACTAAGTAAACAATAACGAACCACATGCGGAATGAACTTTCCGGAATAATAGAATGGGCAACCCCCCCCCCTCCTTCATAATAACAACAAAGGACAATGAGACAGTTCCGGAGATAAATGCGCATATGCTAGACAAGCTAGAATATGCGATAATATCGCCCATTCAAAATGATATCATCAGTCCAAACTGAAATACTAGTAGATGAAGAAGATAGTAGGTGATATATGTACCTATACTTGTTTCGATTTAGATGACGTTACTTATTCGACCTACGGCACCCACCGCTAGCAAGAATAAGACCACTAGGCTATACATAACTCCCTAAAAAAGGAGGTTTGTTCTTCCAATACACTGGGGAATCTCACACAGTCGCCATTGTTCAGAGTTTAAGATATTTTTATAAGGAGAATGGATCTTTGGATGCAATTGTATAGAATATTTAATAAAAGCACAAACATACAATTATAACATCAACCTTAAATTAATCCCTAGGATCTAAACGATACATGTGATAATCAATTAATTAATATAAATAGCATTAAATAATCACAACTAGGTACTGGAAATTTTTTTACCCCAGCCGGGGTCGAACAATGGCGCCTGCCGTGACACGGGACATCCGTTTTTAAGGTCATTCCGAAAGACCTGTGATTCTCGCTTCAAAGTGCCGAGCGTTTGGCGAAGGAGCAACCACTACCTATTTTCACATCTTAGATTTGCAGGGGTTTCAACAAGGCACGTTTAAAGACAGCATTTCTCAAATTCTATCGTTGCTATAACGATCTACTTTGCCAGTATGGTCTGCCATTGGTAAATGCTGACGTATTTCATAGCAATTTTTAATCCGTACTTTATTAACTGATTTTGACTACGGATTACCCCGTTTACTTTATAAAGACAATGATTCACGGCGGGTGTGGCCTGTCAACAGGAGATGCTTACTCCTCTTAAACACCTTGTTTGCCTAATCTGTTTTTTGTATTCTGTTTGGAACTAGCGGGATTGATCACTGTTCGTTATTTTCGCCTTTTCATTTGACGCTGCCATAGCACGAGCGGAAGTTGAACTCTTGGATGCAAAGCGAATGTTCTGACCACTGACCTACCGCGACGAATTTCGAACTTGATCTATAACTTGACATGGTAAAGTAATGCACAAATATCAGATGAGTATCTGCGAGCATTGAAAAAAAATGCAGAAAATCATGACAAACGAAATGATTTCAACTTTTCCATCGTCAACTTCCCATATCTATGTAGTAATATTCCATCATCCACCTC
>CAJDSM010021100.1:2571-20006 GCA_903981925.1 Ostrea lurida
TCCCTCTTCCCCTAAACATGGGAAGAGGGCTACTTTATTGCAACTAGTCAATCATAAAAAGTGAGGATTTTAGTCTTGCCAAATTCACAATTCAATACCTCTGAAAAACTTGGTCATATCAAACCAAAACTTTCATATTTCAAACCTACAGCGTAAAGCACTTTACCGTATCAAACGTAAATTACAATGACAATATCTGACAGACCTTGTCATGGTTATTAAAAACGCACACCGCTACGACATATATGCAATACATGTGCGGAAAGCTCGGGTCATTCACTGGTAGTTGCCTCGTGGGACCCCGGGTTAGAATAGATCCCCAATATTTCCTAGCTTGTCGTAAGAGGCGACTGAATGGGGCGGTCCTTCGAATGAGACCGGAGAAACCTATGCCCGTGGCACAGCAGGTGTGGCACGAAAAATATGACCCTGAGTACCGAGCATAAGCCTAAATTTTGCAGCCCATCACCCGTTATAGGGACGCCTCCATAGGAGTGAAATATTCTCGAGTGGGATGTAAAACAATAGATAATTAATCAATCAACTCCCTTGTACTTACATGTACTTATGTAGTTTTAGAGGAAATATGAAAAGAACATTTAAGTATAGAAAAACAGTACTTTATAAAAATAGACCATGAAAGTCTATTAAAATTTTGAATAAGATATCGCTATTCTACATGTAACATATAAGAACTCCCAGGAATCTTGATACATTTTCGTGAATGGTATTTTCATCAGTCGAATAATGTGATGGGTTTACCTTTGAATATCCATGTCATTTAGTTTCTTACTATTTACAGTGGGAACGATTTACAAAATATGAATTTACCCTGTTCATGAGGAGATGAAGAAAATAAGTAGTTATCAATATCATAAACTCTCTAAAGGAATACAAAGTTAAGAGTTGCCTTTGGTAGGAACGGGTGCCTATGGAGTGTAAACATTCCTTATCAATCAGTTACTCTTACAGGTACCATTCACGTAAACAGATTATTCCGAAGTCAAAATTAAAGAATGATCCAACAATATCGATGTTTTGTTCATCTGAATTAGCGCACAACTGCAACACAGGGAATAAGGAAATACATCATTCTTTGAACTAGCTGAGAATGGTTTTGTTAATTATGAGTGGGTACCCATCAATTCACAGTATCTTTTTGAGTTCACTTTTAAAAATTCATGTACATGTACTGAACTTTAGATATAGTGTTCAGAAAAAACATGATAAAACAAATAAAAAAAAATAGATATAGTCATGTATTCTATAGTTCAGAACACTTCTATTTATAAGTAGATCATATCACTGTACTACTTAGATTCATTCTGAAGAAAAGTAATAGATGGAATATACTTAGTTTATAAACCTAATCAGACGTTTTGGCATAAAGAAAAAAATTCCAAATGCGGACAACATGGTTTCATGTTTTCTGAGAAAATACTACATTAATACAGAATGAATCAAGCCACTAACAGTTGCTTTAAAAATATACTTTCCGGTATCAGAGCAAATTATACATGTATGGATTCATAAAATACTAAAATATGTTCATTGGTATGACGTAATGAAGTTTATTATATGCGCTGGTGTTCCTAGTGTGCGATCTTGAAACAATATTTATTGTACGTACTTTATTTTGTAAATACGTATCATTTCTATCATTCTTTTCAGTGAAAGTGCCTAGGGTAATCATTAACTGGGACTCTACTGCACGAAGCAGATATGCAGATTGTGTCAGGAAAGGGACTCAGATAATACACAGAGCTCGTGCAATGATAGTTGGGTGCGCAGGGGCTGGAAAATCTACTCTGCTTAAACGTCTACAGAAACGAAGTCTGGATGAACTGAATAAGATCCAGTCTACCATAGGATTGGAAGTACACGAAGACATCTTTGAGATTATTCCTGAATCTGATTGTCTAATAGGTACAATTTATATATGTATAGGACTGTAATTTGCAATATAAACCTTGATAAATTTTGTGTTGTCATTTTATTATTATTATTTTTAGGGCTTAAGTTCTTTGTTTGAAGCATACGGTAATTGGTACATGTAATATTTCATCCCTTTTACTGTACACAATTACACAACATATGATAAGTTTTAAACTTTTGGAGCTTCATTGGACTTAAACAGAATTGATATACAGTATATACTCCATTAATATGTTTTTGACATTTAGTGTCCTTCGTCATCTCGTAAAAGCACTTTCCGTACTTTGAATCTATTAGTTATATTTGTGCTAATATATTTATATGCCTAGACTTTTTTTTTCTATTAGATGTACCAGTTGACAAAGATAAAGAGGGGAAGCAACTCTTGAGTATTCTGGACTTTGGTGGACAGTGTGCCTATTACGCGTGTCATCAGGTCTACCTCAGCAGAAGAGCCTTTTATCTTCTCGTCATCAACATGTCGAAAGCATTTGATGAGAAAGTTGACCCGTCAATATGTGAACAAGAGGGGACCATGTTTACGGACTGGTCATATGGTCGTAAGTAATGTAAGACTTTACCCAGAACGATACAGATTCCATAATTTGCCAAGAACGATACAGATATATAAAGGGGCATGACATCGTTTCTGAGCTTAAAAATGTTCATATTTTAGATTTCCAATTTTTAATGTTTACAATGCTCACTTAGCGGGTTATTTGTAATTTGGTCAGAAAAAAAATTGAATATCATATGTTGAGTTACATAGTCGAGATACATCACTTTACAATTATTCACTCATGTAAAACCAAGCTCGACGTCATGTTTTTTGTTTACCTACATGAATTTGCAAGTTATACGTTTTCGTTTAAAGCAGATTTTTTTCATATTACAAGGTTCATTCTAACACAGTTCTATACTAGTTCCTAGTGATTATCACATCTCGAGTTGTTTTAAACATGGTATTTTCTGTGAAGCAATCTATATGTAAACAAAAACCAAGGCTCGAGCCTTGTTTACATTGTGAAGAATTGTAAGTGTTGTATCCTACTTGTAACTCAACAAATGATATCATGTTACCGTCTGTCCGAAAGCAACATTTCCGTAGCATACCACAACCACACTATATTTGGTATACTACTTCATCTAGGAGACCCATATAGTGCTTACTGCATTCACACTTTTCACATGTCACCTTCCTGTTAAGTGTTTTAGTCAGTATCCGTCGGAAATAAATGTTAGCACTCTTCTCTGAAACTGCATATTACAACTATGTGCTATTTGGTATATCACTTCATTTAGGAGGCCCATAACGCGCTTAACGAATTCTGATCTTTCACCTGTCAACCTCCTGTTAACTGATTTAGTTAATATTTGGAGTCTTAATGTAAAATATATATTTTTGACACAATTTCTCTGAAACTGCATATCATAGTCACTTGTTTTATTTTTAGAGTATCACTACATCCAGAAGCCCCATACCAATTTCAATCCTTTCACATGTCAACTTTCTGTTAACTGACCTGGATAATATCAGTTATAACAGTAATGTTTCAAAGTTAAAGGGGTGCAGTCAATGAACCGAAACGACACTCGAACTTGATCTGTAACTTATTGATATACTGCATACCCCAAAAATCAGTTCATTATCTTAAGAGGTTTAGAGGAAAAGTGTGGAAAACCAATATGGGATAGAGTGACAAACAGAAACACAGATGAAAGCTATAGTACATCCGGTTTTACAAACCTGTAGGGGACTTATAAGTTGATAGATCCACTGATGATGGTAGTATGTGACCTAACTCAACATCAAGGCGACTCAAACTTGTGAAATATCTACTCAAGATGGATACCAATGCTATCACAATCGTCAATATCTATCTGAATGATATTTGTCAATATCATATGTTTTTAAAGTTGTAATATATGATAACGAGTAGTCATTGAAAGACTTTTAACGACTTATAAATGTTAGATAATATATAGAGGATATCTATATCGTGTGATTTGATATTTGCTCTATCAAACGAGTTGAAATGATGTATTTATTCGCGAGGCTTGCCGAGCGAATAAATACACCATTTCAACTGGTTTGGTAGAGCAAATATGAAATCACGTAATAATAGATATTCTATTTATCTCATTCACTCTGTCTACCACTTTAATTTTGAGATGATCCCCAATAACAAGAACAGCTGATAGAAATCGCATCATCGCAGGCAGTTGTGATTGTTCGTTTTCCTACGCGAGAAAAAAAAAATGCAATAAATATTACGCGGTGTTCAGAGAACAAAGTGTTTGTGAATGGAATTACAATGCTTTCAAATTAAATTATAACATCTGCTTGGATATATTATCGGAACGAAGGGAATAATTCAATGCATGATACTTGACTTTGATGAGTAAACAAGGTATGCCTAAAATATGTTCATATTCGTTACGTCTAGAATGTCTCTAAGGGAGAGAATTGTGATTAATGGAACAGTTCTTGCTATCACAACCTTTCGTACTCAACAGTATCTGTTATGAATATCTTGCGAAGTTGTGTGTTAAGGCCTATTTGCACTGCAAGTTGCAGTTGTTTACAGCCGTAAGACCGTTCAGAGTCTAGATCATTGTATCAGATAGTACATGTATATGTAGTTTTGTGTGTTTAGGCTTTAGATCCTACCTTCGCTTTTGTCGAGCCGTGTTGCCTACACTCGATTTTGTATATGTTTTTGGATTATGATACGTTGACACAATGTTAACTTCGCCTTTTTAGCTCACCTGAACGAAGGATAAGTGAGCTGTTTCAGATCACGCTGTTGTCCGTCGTCTGTCGTCTGTTCCGTCTGTCCGTTAACTTTGGACATTTTCGACTTCTTCGCCAAGAACCACTGGCGAAATTCAACCAAACTTGGTACAAATGCATTCCTTGGGTGAAGGGGATTCAAAGATGTTCAAATGAAGGACCAGGCCCCTTTAAAGGGGAGATAATCACGAAAATGCAAAAATAGGTGGTGTCATTTAAAAATCTTCTTCTAAAGAACCACTGGGCCGGAAAGCTGAATTTTATATGGAAGCTTTCCTGATATAGTGGAGATTCAAGTTTGTTCAAATCATGACCCCCGGGGTACGATGTGGCCACAATAGGGATTCAAGTTTTACATATGATTTTATATAGGAAATATCTTTAAAAATCTTCTTCTCAGAACCACTGCCAGGAAAGCTGAGATTGATATGGAAGCTTCCTGATATAGTGGAGATTCAAGTTTGTTCAAATCATGACCCCCGGGGGTACGATGGGGCCACAATAGGGGTCAAAAGTTACATATGATTATATAGGGAAAATCTTTAAAAATCTTCTTCTCAAGAACCACTGGCCAGGAAAGCTGATTTGATATGAAGCTTCCTGATATAGTGGAGATTCAAGTTTGTTCAAATCATGACCCCCGGGGGTACGATGGCCACAATAGGGGTCAAAGTTTACATATGATATATAGGGAAAACTTTAAAAATCTTCTTTCAAGAACCACTCGTCCAGGAAAGCTGAAAATTAATATGGAAGCTTCCTGATATAAGGAGATTTAAGTTTGTTCAATCATAACCCCCCGGGGTACGATGGGTCACAATAGGGGAACAAAGTTTACATAGATTATACGAAAATCTTAAATAATTCTTCTCAAAACCACTGGACCAGGAAAGCTGAGATTTTTATGGAAGCTTCCTGATAGTAGTGGAGATTCTAAGTTTGTTCAAATCATGACGCCGGGTACGTGGCCACAATAGGGGATCACAAGTGTTTACATATGATTATATATGGAAAAGCTTGAAAAAATCTGCGCTTTCCAAGGAAACCACTTGGTGGCCAAAAGCGGGGAAAGTTAGAAGCCTGCCAACTGCCCGTATAAATATCCTCAAACCTAGTACCTGAACTTTCATAGGGATCTAATAGTCGACATTGATTTTAATGCGCCGAATTATTAAAGGCTCTCTGTGTCTGTTAGCCGCGTCTTTCTATGGCCCAGGTTAGGCCTGATGACCTGATTCCTTTCTCGTTTAAATCGGAGAAAGAGACGTTTTTGGCACTGCAGACTTATTGACAGAGTTCTTTTTTTGACACTCTCTGGCAAAGTGTCACGACCCTCACAATGGAAACATCTTCGTGACCCTGGAGAATTTGACCTGCTCCGTTGGAGGACTCCTGAAAGGTTCTTGGAGACTGCATTGGCTGTAATGTCTCCAACTGTGCTACTAGAGATTTCATGGTCATATGAATATCTCCCATTTTTGAGCTATGTCTTGACACTGACATTTCCCTTACCTCCTTTCTGCTCTGTCAAATATTGATTGATGATTGAACTGATAACTTTTGATTTTATCATGGTCAGTTCGACGGAATCTAAATTTAGATTCACGACGTACTGGCCAGCTCCCTATCAGTACATCCATGACAAATTCGCTTGATTGCCTGTCTGTACATGTATTCCTCTGGCAAGTCAGGAATGCACGAACAGACAGCTGCATACTCTGTCTCCCAATCCTCAATAGTTTCCTCTGCGCTCGCTTTGGTTGGCCAGCTGAACTTGAGCAGTGTCCGGCAGCTGAACACTTCCAAATCTCTTTTCCAGCTTGTTTAGTTCCAAGAAACCAATTTGTTGATTTCTTGCCACTACATTGTGGCAATAGAACTCGCTAGCCTTACCATCAAGACACCAACATTAAAATCTCTTGCCTTCTTGGTGCCATGCCTCACCTGATGTAACGCATGAACTTGTGCTTAAATCCGAGCCAGTTTTCCTTACCCGTCAAATCGAAGTCCTTCGGTAAGCCTTCCTCTCTTCTCATTGGCCCTTCGATTACCTGCATCCTGCTCTGGCGAGTGCGACATGACGTGGCTGCTCGACGGGGGTTGTTGACCCTGGTCAAGTAGCTGATTCACATCCTTGTCTTGTCTTTGAGACGCTGTTGCTCAAGTTCATCGTCCAGTCTTTGACGGCGTGGTGGTGGGATATCCATCAGCTAATTGACGGCGTGGTTGCATGTCGTCCCCAGCTGACGGCGCGTTGGGAAACTCCTCCCGACCAGTTGACGGCGTGGTGCACGTCATCCACTAGTCGACGACGTGGTAACGCCAATTCTTCTCCCACTCGTTGGCGCCTTGAACGAGGTTCCGCGTCCCTCTGTCTGACTGGACGTTGTTGTTCATCATCTTCACTCACCCTAACACAACAGCGATGATTGTTGCTGTGGATAGCAGGCACGGTTCTACCTACATCTGTGGTGGGTCCTGGTTCTATTGGCTAGTTGCCCATTGCTGGCTACTGCCAATTGAGGTGGTACCTGGTTATCATATACTGATGGCCAGTTACTTACTGTTTGGTTGCCATGGTAAAGGACTAACCAGGCATAGGGCTCACCATCGGTTGCTGTTTAATAAGGGGGTACGGCATCCCATACTGCTCCATGGATAACCTGGATAAAAGGGCATGAAGGGGTGGGGGCATACCTGATTGTGTCATGCCTGGTTGGTACATAACTGGTGTGCCATGACTGGTGGCATTTACCTGGTTGTATCATACCTGGTGGCATTGTACCTGGTTGTATCATACGTGACACCTGTGGTGGTTGCACCTGGTGGTGGTTGCATGCCCACGCCTGTTGCATTTGCCCCACATTGGACTGTTTAGAGGTTGGTTGATACATGTTAGATAATGATGGTTGACTTACTTGCTGAATGCCCTGACTCACCATAGGCTGTCTGAACTCATATATGCAGCTCTCTCTCCTCTGCTTGTTCGTTCTATTACTGTATCTCCAACTTGGGATGCTAGAATGAATCACTCTCTTTTTTGGTGTGGCTGAAGTTGGTGCCACCATTCGGGTTTAACTTTTCCTAACTAATACATCTCCCTCTCTATCATTTCTTTGGTTTTAGCCTCTTATCAGGCTCACCCTCACTTTCAGATTACTAGATGTAACACTGAATTACTATCCCCTAACTCTGAAGTTGCCTTTAACTCTGTGTTCGGCTCAAAGTCTACCAGTGCTAGCAATTGTTTGGCTAATCCTGATATACTTTATCATGGCAAAGTTCCAGCTGTGATGTTACCATGCAACTCTCTATGTTTAATAATATTTTCTGCTGAGCATCTCCCACGGTGGTAATTTTTCAGGTCTTCTTCACCTGCATAATTTTCTAACCTTCTCAATCCACCATGAAGTGGTAAATCTTCACTTTCGCCACTGGCTTTATTACTAGCCATTATAGCAACAATTTTGCACAAGAATTGTCTTATTATATTTATTAAATTGGACTAATAACTTAGTCAAATAATGTTTGGCCACGTTGACAATATGGCGGGAAAAATTCACGTGCAAAATTGCTGGGCGGAAGTGTAGTAAGTTCGAACTCAACAAGGCACAAAAATGATTGCACAAACTGCAAGGAATTATCCTAGAGTGCTGTAAACAATATGCAATGGATATTCTAACTAGTACATAAGTTATTGCAAATTTACGTGCTGCGAACACAAACAATATGTCAACACTTGACGCGGGATTTATGAACTAACTACAAACAAGTAGTTATTCCAATTTACCGGCGACGCCAATATAGTAAATTACACTATAAGATACATCTAAACTCACCAAACACTGTGGTAAGTGTAGACAGCAAAGCCCAAGGCAGCACTGTAAGTAAAGTGGATGGATACTGGGTATCGTACACGTACACGTTCTGCTCAGGCTAAGGAATCACAATATACTGGGTTCTCACCGTTCACTTCCGGTAGGGAGCGACGTCACACTTCCGTGTAATGGTTTTTAGACAGCTTAACCCTAGTTAAGTCGCCTGATTCACTACAGTCCATAAAAATGTCTAAACCTGTCATAATTTAGTTATAAAATTCCTAATTTTAGCCCTAATTGTTCTTCAAGAAGTGCTGGACAGCCTGCATTTATTTTGTTATATATTATTGTAAATAAAATAGAGGAGGGGGAATACCCCCAAACAAGCAAAACAAAACAAAACCAAAAAGAAAACAACCAAAAAAACCAACCAAAAACAAACAAGCAAACGAAAGTTAAGATATTTATAACCATCGTCGCAAACCACAAGTTTTTGTTTTCATTCCGGTTTGCCTGTACTGATTTTATGACGTCATAATTGCAACATACTCGTGTTGTTATTATGACATCATAATTGCAACAATACTATAACGTCATCGTTGGAAACAAAGATCTTAGAATCAACACAAGATGGAAAACTGGGATTACAGCGCAGTCAGACCAAAAACAAAAAGTGGCCCGCCCGTCCAAATTCCACACAGGAGGAAAACTACTATGGACACTGGGATCACAACAAAGTCAGACCAAAAACAAGAGAATGGCCCGCCCGCCCAAATGACACACAGCAGGGAGAACGTAGGTACTGGAACGATGAAGTACAGAAAACAAGAAAAAGAAGATCCTCGAGGAGAAAGAAAGGTAACGTGGTAGAAGTTGTCGAAAGCCGTGGAAAAAAAGCCCTGGATCCAAAAGAAAGAAATCCTAAAGAGAATAACAACACACCCAGAGAATATGACGAGAATGCATCAGAAGAAGGAATCCATTCAAATTCTGCATTCACCCACCTTCTCGCCTCTCTTGTTGGGTGTGTTGTCCAGTTGCAAGTGAAAAATGGCGACACATATGACGGTATCCTGAGAACATAGTCCTAAGATGGACGTAGTTTTAGAGATGGCCCACAAACTTGAAAAGAACAACACAACACCCTCCAAGGATAGACTGATTGAAAACATTACTTCTAATATATCAGATGTTCTGTGTATTACCATGTCAAATGTTAATTTGGACTATGCCGTAAAGGATACTTTTACCGACAAAGCCATAAGCAAATGCGATAGGAACTACACAGAGGCAGACATGAAAACATTACAGCCGTGGGATGGAGGGGAAGACGATGAGATAGCAGGATTAGAGATAGAAAACGCAAATGGCTGGAACCAATGAGAATGTTCAGAACAAATGAGAAAAAGTTTAATGTGCAGACAGATTATGACCAAAGTCTGACACAGTATTCCACGCCTTCTTGTCAAAGAAACAGCAAGGAATTTAAGGCTCGAGAAGAAGAGGCGGGGAAATTAGCGCGGGAAATTAGGAGAGACAACTGCTTATTTTGTTGATGTGTAGTGAATTTCAAAAATGCATTTTAGTTAAATATATCATGATAATGTTAACATTCACGTGTATTTTAAAGCATTAATCTTGAAATATACATGTCCAGTGTATTTGCATTTGTTTTCTTTGTTTTTCATTTTAGCACCTAAAATTAGAAAACTGTTTAGCATGCATAGTACTAAAAACAACTAAATGAGGAGTGTGTATATAGAAAAATAAATGAATAAGTAGGATCTAACGTAATAATTTACAATTCACACGTTTTATCACACTTTTTAAATAATTTCTTAACCATCTTCATCTGTCGGGATTCACTAGCTGCAGCTAGGAATTCACGGGTTTCGTTGTCTGTCAAATTGATTACTTTAATTCAGTATACAATCGCTTAATCTTGCCACGAACAGTTATTAACAACGGAACAAAATTTTTAACGGACCTTGGATTTAATACCTTCTAGATCAATCAAGAAATATTTGTATGTTGCAAATTTTAAACAAAATGATTTTAAGAGAAACGGGAAATTTCTACAAAGTTGGAGAATTACTAGTATTTTGTTTTTTTTAATAAATATGCAAATTGCATGTTTTACATATTTTTTAAATTTAAGAATCTGTCGGTAGAAGGCGACCAATATGCCCACGCCTTTTAAATGCCTCTGCGACTATGCACAGATCGTAAAAAGTCGAGTCGCACATCAGTCTGATTAAAACCAGACCTCTCCCCCCCCCCCTTTTTTTTTTCTCTGTCCGCTCGTTGAAGGACAAGGTCTGGTTTTAATCAGACTGATGTGCGACTCGACTTTTTACGATCTGTGCATAGTCGCAGAGGCATTTAAAGGCGTGGGCATATTGGTCGCCTTCTACCGACAGATTCTTAAATTTAAAAAATATGTAAAACATGCAATTTGCATATTTTATTAAAAAAACAAAATACTAGTAATTCTCCAACTTTGTAGAAATTTCCCGTTTCTCTAAAATCATTTTGTTAAAATTTGCAACATACAAATATTTCTTGATTGATCTAGAAGGTATTAAATCCAAGGTCGCTTAAAAATTTTGTTCCGTTGTTAATAACTGTTCGTGGCAAGATTAAGCGATTGTATACTGAATTAAAGTAATCAATTTGACAGACAACGAAACCCGTGAATTCCTAGCTGCAGCTAGTGAATCCCGACAGATGAAGATGGTAAGAAATTATTTAAAAAGTGTGATAAAACGTGTGAATTGTAAATTATTACGTTAGATCCTACTTATTCATTTATTTTTCTATATACACACTCCTCATTTAGTTGTTTTAGTACTATGCATGCTAAACAGTTTCTAATTTTAGGTGCTAAAATGAAAAACAAAGAAAACAAATGCAATACACTGGACATGTATATTTCAAGATTAATGCTTTAAAATACACGTGAATGTTAACATTATCATGATATATTTACTAAAATGCATTTTTGAAATTCACTACACATCAACAAAATAAGCAGTTGTCTCTCCTAATTTCCCGCGCTAATTTCCCCGCCTCTTCTTCTCGAGCCTTAAATTCCTTGCTGTTTCTTTGACAAGAGCGTGGAATACTGTGTCAGACTTTGGTCATAATCTGTCTGCACATTAAACTTTTTCTCATTTGTTCTGAACATTTCATTGGTTCCAGCCATTTGCGTTTTCTATCTCTAATCCTGCTATCTCATCGTCTTCCCCTCCATCCCACGGCTGTAATGTTTTCATGTCTGCCTCTGTGTAGTTCCTATCGCATTTGCTTATGGCTTTGTCGGTAAAAGTATCCTTTACGGCATAGTCCAAATTAACATTTGACATGGTAATACACAACATCTGATATATTAGAAGTAATGTTTTCAATCAGTCTATCCTTGAGGGTGTTGTGTTGTTCTTTTCAAGTTTGTGGGCCATCTCTAAAACTACGTCCATCTTAGGACTATGTTCTCAGGATACCGTCATATGTGTCGCCATTTTCACTTGCAAACTGGACAACACACCCAACAAGAGAGGCGAGAAGGTGGGTGAATGCAGAATTTGAATGGATTCCTTCTTCTGATGCATTCTCGTCATATTCTCTGGGTGTGTTTGTTATTTTCTTTAGGATTTCTTTCTTTTGGATCCAGAGCTTTTTTTCCACGGCTTTCGACAAACTTCTACCACGTACCTTTCTTCTCCTCGAGGATCTTCTTTTTTCTTGTTTTCTTACTTCATCGTTCCAGTACTACGTTCTCCTGCTGTGTGTCATTTGGGCGGGCGGGCCATTCTCTTGTTTTTGGTCTGACTTTGTTGTGATCCCAGTGTCCATAGTAGTTTTCTCTGTGTGGAATTTGGACGGGCGGGCCACTTTTTTGTTTTTGGTCTGACTGCGCTGTAAATCCCAGTTTTCCATCTTGTGTTGATTCTAAGATCTTTGTTTCCAACGATGACGTTATAGTATTGTTGCAATTATGATGTCATAATAACAACACGAGTATGTTGCAATTATGACGTCATAAAATCAGTACAGGCAAACCGGAATGAAAACAAAAACTTGTGGTTTGCGACGATGGTTATAGATATCTTAACTTTCGTTTGCTTGTTTGTTTGGTTGGTTTTTTTTGTTGTTTTCTTTTGGTTTTGTTTTGTTTTGCTTGTTTGGGGGTATTCCCCCTCTCTATTTTATTTACAATAATATATACAAAATAAATGCAGGCTGTCCAGCACTTCTTGAAGAACAATTAGGGCTAAAATTAGAATTTTATAACTAAATTATGACAGGTTTAGACATTTTTATGGACTGTAGTGAATCAGGCGACTTAACTAGGGTTAAGCTGTCTAAAAACCATTACACGGAAGTGTGACGTCGCTCCCTACCGGAAGTGAACGGTGAGAACCCCAGTATATTGTGATTCCTTAGCCTGAGCAGACGTGTACGTGTGACGATACCCAGTATCCATCCACTTTACTTACAGTGCTGCCTTGGCTTTTGCTGTCTACACTTACCACAGTGTTTGGTGAGTTTAGATGTATCTTTAATAGTGTAATTTACTATATTTGGCGTCGCCGGTAAATTGGATAACTACTGTTTTGTAGTTGTTCATAAATCCCGCGTCAAGTGTTGACATATTGTTTGTGTTCGCAGCACGTTAAAATTGCAAATAACTTATGTACTAGTTAGAAATCCATTGCATATTGGTTACAGCACTCTAGGATAATTCCTTGCAGTTGTTGAAATCATTTTTGTGCCTTGTTGAGTTCGAACTTCTACACTTCCGCCCAGCAATTTTGCACGTGAATTTTTCCCGCCATATTGTCAACGTGCCAAACAATTATTTGATAAGTTATTAGTCAATTTAATAAATATATAAGACAATTCTTGTGCAAAATTGTTGCTATAATGGCTAGTAATAACCAGTGGCGAAAGTGAAGATTTACCACTTCATGGTGGAATTGAGAAGGTTAGAATAAATTATGCAGGTGAAGAAGACCTGAAAAAATTACCATCCGTGGGAGTGCTTCAGCAGAAAATATTATTAAACATAGAGAGTTGCATGGTAACATCACAGCTGGAACTTTGCATGATAAAGTATATCAGATTAGCCAACAATTGCTAGCACTGGTAGACTTTGAGCCGAACACAGAGTTAAAGGCAACTTCAGAGTTAGGGGATAGTAATTCAGTGTTACTATCTCAGTAATCTGAAAGTGAGGGTGAGCCTGATAAAGAGGCTAAAACCAAAGAAATGATAGAGAGGGAGATGTATTAGTTAGAGAAAGTTAAATGCCCGAATGGTGGCACCAACTTCAGCCACACCAACAAAAGAGAGTGATTCATTCCTAGCATCCCAAGTTGGAGATACTAGTAATAGAACGAATCAGCAGAGGAGAGAGAAGCTGCATATAATGAGTTCAGACCAGCCTATGGTGAGTCAGGGCATTCAGCAAGTAGATCAACCATCATTATCTAACATGTATCAACCAACCTCTAACAGTCCAATGTGGGGCAAATGCACAGCCTGTGGGCATGCAACCACCACAGGTGCAACCACCACAGGTGTCACGTAATGATACAACCAGGTCACATGCCACCAGGTATGATACAACCAGGTACAATGCCACCAGCATGGCACAACCAGTTATGTACCAACCAGGCATGAACAATCAGGTATGCCCCACCCCAGTTCATGCCCTTTTATCCAGGTTATCCATGATGCAGTATGGGATGCCGTACCCCCTTATTTCAGCAACCGATGTGAGCCCTATGCCTGGTAGTCCTTTACCATGGCAACCACAACAGGTAAGTAACTGCCATCAGTATATGATAACCAGGTACCACCTCAATTGGCAGTAGCCAGCAATGGGCAACTAGCCAATAGGAACAGGAGCCACCACAGATGGTAGTAGAAGCTGCCTGCTATAACCCAGCAACAATCATCGCTGTTGTTAAGGGTGAGTGAAGATGATAGACAACAACGTCAGTCAGACAGAGGAGACGCGAACCTCGTTCAAGGCGCCAACGAGTGGAGAAAGAAGTTGGGTTACCACGTCGTCGACTAGTGGATGACGTGCAACACGCCGTCAAACTGGTCGAGGAGGAGTTTCCAACGCGCCGTCAGCTGGGGGACGACATGCAACCACGCCGTCAATTAGCTGATGATAATCCCACCACCACGCCGTCAAAGACTGGACGATGAACATTGAGCAACAGCGTCTCCAAAGACAAGACAATGATGTGAATCAGCTCCTTGACCAGGGTCAACAACCCCCTGTCGAGCAGCCCACGTCATGTCGCACCTCGCCAGCAGCAGGATGCAGGTAATCGAGGCCAATGAGAAGAGAGGAAGGCTTACCGAAAGGACTTCGATTTGACGGTAAGGAAAAACTGGCTCGATTTAAGCACAAGTTCATGCGTTACTATCAGGTTGAGGCAGTGGACACCAAATGAGGCAAGAGATTATTTATGTTGGTGTCTTGATGGTAAGGCTAGCGAGTTCTATGCCCAGTAGTTGGCAAGAAATCAACAAATTGGTTTCTTGGAACTACTAAACAAGCTGGAAAAGAGATTTGGAAGTGTTCAGCTGCCGACACTGCTCAAGTTCAGCTGGCCAACTCAAGCAGAGGCCAGAGGAAACTATTGAGGATTGGGCAGACAGATTATTGCAGCTGTCTGTTCGTGCATTCCCTGACTTGCCAGAGAATACATGTACAGACAGGCAATCAAGCGAATTTGTCATGGATGTACTGATAGGGAGGCTGGCCAGTACGTCGTGAATCTAAATTTAGATTCCGTCGAACTGACCATTGATAAAATCAAAAGTTATCAGTTCAATCATCAATCAATATTTGACAGAGGCAGAAAGGAGTAAGGGAAATGTCAGTGTCAAGACATAGCTCAAAAAATGGGAGATATTCATGATACCATAAATCTCTAGTAGCACGTTGGAGACATTACAGCCAATGCAGTCTCCAAGGAATCCTTCAAGGAGTCCTACACGGAGCAGGTCAAATTCTCCAGGTCACGATAGATGTTCCAATTGTGAGGGTCGTGGACACTTTGCCAGAGAGTGTCCAAAAAAACTCTGTCATAAGTCTGCAGTGCCAAACAGGTCTCTTTCTCCGATTTAAACGAGAAAGGATCAGGTCCATCAGGCTAAACCTGGTCCATAGTAAAGACAGCGGCCTAACAGACACAGAGAAGCCTTTAATAATTCGGCAATTAAATCAATGTCGACTATTAAGATCCCTATGAAAAGTTCAAGGTACTAAGGTTGAGGGAATTATTTATACTGCATCTGAGGTAACTATAATTTCTGATACTTTTACCAGTCATTAGCAATCAAGCCAGCAGTAAGAAAAGAAATGACATTGAATGCTGCTGGTAGAAAAATGTCCATGAAGGGATATTTGTTGGAAAAAACGGAATTAGAAATTGTGGGTTAAATTTTGTGAAAAAGTGTATGTAGCTCCCTTAGAGGACGCCATGCTCATTGGTTTAGATTTCATGATTAAACACAAGGTCAAAGTGATCTTGATCAAAAATTATTTTGTGTAGAAAACCAACAAATGTCTTTTCGGGATAACAATGGCTCCTCTGTGCAAGCTGTCAATGTGAACCAGGTGAGGGTTAAGCAGAGGACAACAATTCCTCCTAGGTCAGTGGTAAGAATCTCTTGTTGTGCGAGACAAGTTAGAACCTGGATGTTACTCATTGAACCCAGTATCACACACGGTGATTGCTCCTCGGATATGTTCTGTGGGTGCAACAGATCCAGTGATGGTATTCATCAATACATCGGATGCAGGTAACATTATTTAGAATCAGAAGGTAGAAGTGTACACAGTGTTGAAGAAGTTTTATGATGAACAGAAAGGTTCTAATAATGTGTATCAGACAAAAGGGTAAGAAATTCAATTGAACAAGAGACAGCCCAGACACATATAGTAGACTGTTTGATAGGTATGTAGAGAATTAGATGAGAAACATCATCCTGGTCTTAAAGCAATTGCTTATAGATTATGCTGATGTGTTCTCAGCGCACGATTCGACTTGG
Organism: Ostrea lurida; assembly: GCA_903981925.1. Lineage (NCBI taxonomy): Eukaryota > Metazoa > Mollusca > Bivalvia > Ostreida > Ostreidae > Ostrea > Ostrea lurida. Next base: position 19,195 of record CAJDSM010021100.1, read on the forward strand.
GGAACTTTACGGCAATAGAACATGCTATAGAAACGGGAGACAGTTAACAAAAGTTCAGACGCACACCAGCATCCTTTGAGGGTGAAGAAGAGAAGCACAATTCAGAAAATGTTGAAGGCAATGTAATTGAGCCGTCTATATCTGAATGGGCATCTCCGCCAGTTATTAATGCGCAAAGAGATGGGACTGTAAGATGGTGTGTGGATTATAGAGCGTTAAAACAAAGTCTCTAAGAAAGATGTTGTTTCCATTACCACTGGTAGAGGAATGTATAGATTCTCTGGTAGGCAACATGTGGTTTTCTAAACTGGATGCCAACTGGGGCTACTGGCGATTAAGATTAAAGAGGAGGAAAATGTAAAACTGCATTCACCACTCGTTATGGATTGTTCAATTAACGACGACAGACCTAATTCGAAATTTCGTGCTTCTGCGCAGAAAACCGCGCATATGCAACTTTCATAGGCATAACAAAAAATCTTCATTCTTTAATATTGAAAGTCTACGCAACATATTTATCAGAATATTATTTTATAGTGGTGGACGTTGAACATGTCACTGGTCTTTGTTATTGACGTCATAATGCCGCTTTGTGCGGGAAAAATCGATGTTGTTGAATAGCTTGAACTATATCCAAGAGTAGATAGCAGAGAACTTGTCACACGAAAGAGGCACATGTAACCATGGCAAAAATCGGTTTATCTTATTATTTTTATATAGAGAATACACTGAGATATAATAATGCTGTTTTATTTATTGAACTTTTAGTATTTGTGTCCGAATAAACAAGTACCATATTACATGTACTACTA
>CAJDSM010021101.1:5890-19213 GCA_903981925.1 Ostrea lurida
CGAAGTTAACCATCGTGATAATACGTAATTATAATCCAAAACACATAGAATGATTCCATAACAGCATGATAGTTACTCAGAATGTTTCATAACATGTGCCTACCATATTACTTCAACCGATTGGCTGTTTAGTCAATCATATATAATATTTGGTTTTGGCATAACGAACTATCCGACAATTACCCGTGGCACGTACATACAGCTGAATAAATGCACGGCCTATCATCCCCAAACGCCTGGACCAATTCGCTACAAAGTGCCTGTTTTACGACAGATAACTATACAGCATTTTCTAAGCCGTGCGTCACCCTACATTTCATTGAATCGAGACAGCCAATCGATGAGTAATTTAAGATATCGTGATTATGAAATCTGCTGGTAACTGAAGCGAACTATCACACTGTTACTTTAATAATTTTATCAAAATCGAGTGTAGGGCAACACGGACCTCCGACAAAAGCGAAGGTAGGATTAGGTGCTCATGAGGAGATAAGCATCTCTCTCGCTGACTGGTCGCACCCGCCGTGAGCCCGTAGTTCAGTCGATAAAGTAAGTGATATACGGGATTACCCTTTGGCACATCTAGTAGAACAATGACAGTCTACATCGTTATGATTAATTGATTGATTGATTTCTTGTTTTACGGTCCCACTTGAGAATATTCACTAATATGAGACGACTTACACACAAAGGTATGAAACAAAATCAGTCAACATAATGACTTGTGATAACTAGTTGTCAGTCTGCTATTAGAGTCAATATTAAGTAAATATCCAAGTATCGAAGTCGATTGTCAGATTCCATGTGGTGGTCCTTTTATGACGATTCTTCGGGAATATCAAATAGACATAATTGGTGAAAATTATGATTGTTAATTGATATACTATCATCTATATACCTATCTGTAAAGGTTGGGGAAGACACGGCAAGTTTTTTTGTTTTATCCCATAACAGTTCTGTACAAATTTCGTCTTTCATATGAAATATGGAAAAATTAAGTCTTCCAAATATGGGGCACACATTAGTGTCCCATAGGAATACCACGGATATGTTGGAGACCTGTTTTTCAAAGCTAATAAATCATATATCTATAAGAAACACTCTTATATCCCTTCAGAATTACTTGCATGTGGGCATCAGAATGTTTTCTAACAAATAATCGCCCTGTTTCCCAACGAGACTGAATTCGTAATTTTCGATAGCGTTTTTTGTTTAAAAAGCAATATCTTATAATTTGAAAAAGTCTAGCATTTAACTTTATCGTGAGAACTTGTTGATAATAACGTGGAGAATCATACGTTTTGATGCAGTCAAAATTTAGAAATTCTTCTGGAATTTCTAAGGTTCACAAAGCCTCTTTAGAGTTTTTAGTCCCCTACTCCACTGGTTTGAACCGAGTGGGACTATGCCTCCTTTCTATCTTTTGTGGTCTTTTGTGTCTAGCTGTCTTACATCTGTCTGTCTTCCATTCCGTGCCATTGATTTTCCAGACTCTTTTTTTCTTACGTCTTTGCAGATATTCATTGATATTTGGCACATTGCACATCGTGATAAACGTAATTATAATCCAAAACACATAGAATGATTCCACTAACAGCATGATAGTTAGCTCAATGTTTTCATAACATGCCTACCATATTACTCACCGATTGGCTGTTTAGTCCCAATATAATGAATATTGTTTTGCATAACAAACGAACTATCCGACAATACCACCGTGGCACCGGTAGCACTGACCAATCGCATAAAGTGCCTGTTTACGAGAATACTATACAGCATTTTCTAGCCCGTGGTCACCCTACATTTCATTGAAATCGAACAGCCAATCGATGAGTAATAAGGTAATCGTGATATGAAAATCTGGCTTTGGTAATGAAAGCGAACTATCACACTGTTACTTAATAATTTTATACAAATCGGAGTGGTAGGGCAACACGGACCTCCGACAAAAAGCGAAGGTAGGATTAGGTGCTCATGGGAGATAAGCATCTCTCGCTGACTGGTCGCACCCGCCGTTGAGCTCCGTGAGCCTTCTTCAGGAAATAAGTAATGATCGGGATTACCCTTTGTCCAATCTAAGTAGCAACAATGACAGTCTACAATTATTGATTAATATTGATTGATTTTCTTGTTTTACGTCCACTAGAATATTTCACTAATATGGAGACGTTACACACAAAGGGTATGAAACAAATCAGTCAACATATGACTTATAATGTAGTTGTCAGTCTGCCATTAGAGTCAATATTAAGTAAAATATCGAAGTATGAAGCAGATATGTCAGATTCTGTGGTGTCCTTTATATCGAGTTCTTCGGGATATATCAAATAGACATAATTGTGAAAATTTTGATGGTTAATTGAGATCACAACATCTATATACCTAGCGGTAAGGTTGAAGGACACGGCAAGTTTTTTTGTTTTAGCACATAACAGTTTCTGTACAAATTCTGCTTCATATGAATATGAAAATAAGTCTGCCAATACGGGGGCACAATTAGTGTCCATAGGAATACCAACGGATTGTTGGAAGACCTGTTCTTCAAAGACTACATAAATATTATCTATAAGAAACACTCTTAATATCCACTTCAGAATACTTGTGTGGCGCAAATCAGCAGTGTTTTTCTAAAAAATATTTGTGTCTTCTTTCCCAACGACTAGTGAAAAATGTCCGAACGGGACGTAAAACAAACAAACAAGCAAACAACGATCAATGTCTCAAAGATTTCCAATAACATCAGACTCTTAATCTAAAACATCATCAGGTACGAGGTGGGTATCAATGGGTTCAGGCATCCTAACTTGTTTATAAAACACTTTTGTAATGAAATATGATCCCATTTCTATTCACTCGTTTTAAAATGAAGGCTTTCTTTTTTTTATTGACAAAAACGTGATTTTTTGTACGGGTACCGTGCAATGGCAGACGAGTTTATAATCTATCGATACTTCCTGTTATTTGTAGGTTTCTGGCCGACAACCAGGCATTAATGTCGACCGTTTCTTTATCATGGAGACATAAGGGATGGCTGAAGTTATTATATTTGTATTAATAAGCAGCGTGGCAAAAAGACCTTAAGAGCCAGAAGCAAATGTGAGTGTTTGTTATTGTGAGGAAAGATTACATATCTGAACGACTTCTAGAGAACTGGTACCCAGGAGAACTCATACCTATAAGATAGGTTACGAGTTTTCCTGCAGAAGTTGTATCAATATCTAGGTACGAGTTCTGGAGAAAATATTTTGTCATTTTAACAAAAATGACAAAGTTTTTCTCCAGGAGAACTCCTACGTACATTTCGTTTTAATTTGGTAAAAAGTAGAACTCGTACCCAGATATTGATGGGCACGGCTTCTCCAGGAGAACTGTTACCCTATTTTTTGGGTACGAGTTCTCCTGGGCACGAGTTCTCCTGATACTTTCTGAGTCCTCTCAAGGACATCCAAAGTAGTTCGGAGATTAAAAGTAAACATTTCTCGCAAATGACATTACTGATATTATAAAAAATCATTTGTTTTCAGTAAATACCTCACATAGATTTTTTTAAGTATATTAAAAAATTGTAAATGTAAGGATGATGAACGTCATGCTTAGCTTTCGAAATACCACGTGACACATTAACGATTTCAGTACGTAGAGTGATCGTCGTCATCATTCGTCCCTAGGAGCCTTGTGGCGTCAAGACACAGGAAAAAAAAACCTGTCACACTGAGTAGTCCGATCCCCAAGTACCCAATATAAGCGGAACTTGGTCTAGAGTCTTCTGCGCATGTCAGAGACCTTCGATATGCACTTGTATTTTTCGTGTCCAATGTAAGGTTTTTCTTGATCTCAACAATTCGTTGTTCCACTGTTGTAATGTTATATATTACTGTGGACGTACTGGTGCAAGGGGACGTAGTAGTCGCTGGAAAAACAAAGTACAGTACACTAAGTATACGATATTGTCTGAAAAGTGGAACAATGTCAAATAGTAAGTAATGTAACAATAACTGGGAAACTATAAAGAGAATCAATAAAAAGAATCGATCTGAACAATCAATAGCAGATAAGAGACGTTTGCATGTAACTGAAATAGTCTGGATCAATTGCAGTGAAAAGTACATGTACTAGTAATCGGACACGACCTAATTTATATTGATTTTACAGATCATTCAAAGGATCGTGATAGGTGTCCTGTTTAGTTATCAATACCAGAAAGTTTTACTATAGGAAGAATCGACAGGGAAGTTCAATAATTTCGATAAATGACGTTGCAAACCTTGAATTATCAGCGATATATGGTCTGGATTACGGTTGTAAACACTATGTACAGCGTGGTGCACGAAAATAAAAAAAAAAGTAGAGCAGTAAGCCATAGCTACGATCCAAAATATTTTAGCAAATACATCGTTCCATAACCCGTAGCCACCGAAATTTAAACTATGCTAAATTAGGAACATTACCTTTTTAAAACCAGCAATACACATTCAGTTATCGATTGAATACAATATAATGGATTGCGTATACAATATTAACTGATTTTCACAATGCTGATATTCAGTTCCTCTCGTAGTTTGAAAATATGTATAATTTTCGGAAGAAATCAATTCACCCCCTGAAATCTATTTAGTGCATGGGTAAAAGTAAACAAAATAAGATATGATTTGTAAGGGTCGTAATACCTAGAAAATTGTTAAAATAAAAATCGTAGTCTTTAGCCGGACAACGAGGTAGATTACTTTGAACATTCAAATGATGAGGTAGATCACGTCACTTCATTTAAATGATAAGGCGATATCACAATGTATTATCAAATAAAATATCGCTCAATTTCTTTAAAAGCACAAAAATTACCCGATACACAATATAAGACCAAAAACTTAGCATTGCTAGGCACTATTTCGTCAATGCTCTTGGTGTTCGTGTAGTATCGTACTAGCGTGATTTAAGTTGTGTAAGACAGGGTATAAAACAGGGTACCTGAACACGTGTAGTTTGTATCCTCCCAGTGAGTTCCATTGCACGTGATTACATTCTTTGCGTCGTTGGACTGGAAGCCTTGCTTGCATGAATACAGATTGATACTATTAATTGTCTGCCCGTCGTAGAGCTTGTACGAGTTCGAAATGTCAGCGGGCACAGGACAGGACAAAACCGGAACTGTCACTGGAACTGTCACCGGATCTGACGTAGAACCTGTGTATTTATATTTATCTTGTTTATTTGCGGTAGTTCAGGGAAACAAATTTACAATTTAGATAAAGATACATATTCACCTATTCCTGATGAACTGCTGCAGTCACATGACACGGAGAGTGTGTTCCAATCAGACGTACAGCCGGAGCAGCCACATCCTGTAATGGTAAATAACACATCTAAACCCTGTCAAAAATCACAACATCTCAGTACAAATGGAAAGTAGTAACCAACTATCAGTAAATGGCTAATTTAAGAGACAAAAGTTGGTTACACTCGGCTTAAAAGTTCCTTTGCATTTTGCACTGCAATGGTTAGGTAGCAAAATTCAAGCAGGATGTTTAGAATAAAAAAATACATTTATTCCTTGCCATCTGAAAAAAAAACTGGTAGATGATTATATCAAAATCCTTTAACCTGTTTCTTGTTGGCTACCAGTAGTTACATCCTTTACTTGTAGTATCTGGCGACTATTAATTAGCTTGCTTTTCTTATTCACAATGGCTGGTTACTAGTAGATACATTGTAACCTTTCCAGTTTATAGTACAATTAACACGCAGTACTAGTATCTGCTACCACCAACATTCTCTCTGTTTCTCTGTGTCTATGTACATGTATCTCTGTATGTTTCTGTCTGTCTCTTTCTCTATTGTCTGCTTGACTGCTTGTCCCTGTTTGTCTGTCTCTCTCTTTATCTGTCTATCTGTCTTTCATTGCCCACAAAATATGGGTTATTGAAACAATGTGTGTGTGTGTGTGTGGTCTGTCTGTCTGTGTCTCTCTGTGCCTGTTCCTGTCTGTCTGTCTCTGTTATTGGCCATATAATATGGGTAATTCAAATCCTGTCTGTCTGTCTATATGTGTGTTTGTCCCTGTCTGTCCGTCTGTCTGTCTCTCTCTTGACCCCGGTTTATTTCTCAATCCTGGCTTCAAGTCAAACTGAGGCCTGAAGATGTTTATTAGGTAGTCGCTGTCCTAGCAGAAGAAGTAAACGTCATGGTTGTTTCGGATATGACCTTAAAACGACAAGAACCCTCACTGCTCTGAGCGCTTCATATGCAGTGGTGAAAATCTTTAGCACTTCACCTAAACCTGGTGATGTCTCTACACGAGTGAACAATTCTTGAATGAGACACACAATGAATTCATTTTTCTCTCAACGAGGAAACCGATATTAAGACGTCATACGGATGGGAAAGACATGTAGTGATAAGGAGAACAAGAACAGCGTCCCCATTTTCTTTCAGTATGTACACGGCTCACCTGGTAATGACGACTCCGATCTAATGACTTTCACTGTCACACTGGCCGTGGTGGAGCTTTGTGAAGAGTCACCTTTACCCCAGGAGCCCCCAACGTATATGATATAATCGCCTGACCCTGGATACCATAAATTCACCTCATCGGAGTTGTACGCATATACAACAGCGCCGATCTCTCCGAAGAAGGATGTCCCGTCGCTGAGGGCCGTGCCGGCCCCCTCAAACAAAAAATTCGCATTGTTTCCACTTATAGCTTGTGACTAGAATGGAAAGGAAAAGAATAGAAATGTATGTCAAATGAATGCATATCTTAATAGGAAACTACATTCGAGAGGATTTGTACCTGGTAGCAGATGAAAGAATATGTCATTACAAAACAAGTCTTATATGAACCTGGACAAGAACGATGTGGGTGTCTATATTGTAGGACTGAGGCATCGTTATGGAACTCGGTACAGTTATACCCGATCCTCTGGTGTCCGTTTGACTAAATCGAATATCTGTGGACTCCAATCTCCAAGCCTGTACGTACACAGTGGCGTCATAGTAGAATTCGTCTGTTCCCCAACCATCAGAAACGCAGAAAATGGCCTCTAAAATAGTTACAAATTTTTTTTGACCGATTTATGACCAAAAAAAAAAAAAAGAAAGAAAGAAAATCTACAATAAGGAAAATCTTATTGTTTTGAATTTTATACAATTTTGAATTTCTATTTCGTATAGGACTTGAGAGGTTGGTCACTGTTTGTTATCTTCGCCTTTTCATTCATGTTTTGGCTCAGAAGTCTAATTTACTCGACATGCCTATCTTTTAAATCTATCTTCATTGGAGAAGTTTTAGCGAGCTTCTTGAAACATGCCTACGTGAAGTGTTGCAGTTCATCTCCCCATGTATTTTTTAAAAATAAAATTCATTTCCGAAATAGATTTGTAGTTATCTAGCTTTCATTTCTGTCAGACTTCTCAGTTGTTGGAACAGACGTAAATTTGCAAATTCTATGGTTGGTATATTGGTCTACGCAGGAAATACAAACAATCACAGGTTGGAACGTTTCCTGACATGCTTTAAACCAATATTCAGGTCGTTCTTTACACACTGATTTAGGTAATATAGGGCTCACGGCGAGTGTGAGCGGTCAACAGCGGATGCTTACTTCTAGGCAAGTAATCCTATATTTGGTATGACGGATGTGGCCGGTCAACAGGAGATGCTTACTCCGCCTAGGCACCTCCCGCCTCCGGGATGTCCATGGGTTCATACTTGCCCCACTCTTAGTTTTGTACTCTGTATTGGATTTATAAGATTGATAGTTATTCGTTATCTTCACCTCCGGTAGTTCACATATCTCTGTATTCATACGCGCACTATCTATGTACAGCGTACTGTGCTCATGGGGGAAATGATATAATTATGTTTACCATTACAATTTGTAAAAATAATTATTGGAAATATGAATATTTCTGTGTATAGTTTAATATTTTTATCGTTCATTTTCTGATCAGACGTCTCCATATGAGTGAAATATTTTCGAGTGGGACGTAAAACAATAAATAATCAATCAATCAATCTAATGAGCATATTCTTTGTGGGAATACCTTCTACATCTTATATTTGAATCATGATTTATGTTACCGTCTCTATAAGGTGAAGTTAAAAATTCTCTAACTTTTGATTTATAAATCACACTGTATTACTATTATATAATATCATTACTTGTTCACTGGTTGGAAATCAACATAAATAAGGACTCTTTGAACCAGTTTTAAAGATAGTACGCACCCTTTCCTGGTCCGTCGGTTACCGGCCATAACCGTATTTCATTGCTGTCGTACGCCATAACCAATCCACATAGAGCATTATAATTCTTCGCAGCGTCCGATTTAAACACTGCACCTGGATTTGAATTATCAAACTTTAGTTAATTCAAGAGAGAGAGAGAGAGAGAGAGAAGAGAGAGAGAGAAGAAGAGAGAGAGAGAGAAGAGAGAGGAGAGCAGAGAGAGAGAGAGAGGGGTATCAACCTCTGTGCTTCAGAGATGTATCAGATGCAGTTTTATTGCACATAACGAGGTCTGGGTAATATCCTATGCGTGTGGTTATCGTGGTAATCACCGTGTCTATTTGAGAAAAGGGAACTGTTCATTAAGCTACTTCTAACTTCACTCACACAAATAACATGAAACAGTGGAAAGGATTGGTTGATTTCTTCGCCACCCATGAAAATCACAACATTACATATATTCCTTTGAAAAATGTGCACATATATGGGTACAGCCATTTTGTCCCTGTATTACTATTCATACTTGTTCACTGGTTGGAAATAGGCGGATCCTTTCATAATAATTTTCTTCAACAGGTCTAAATCCAGCATTGAGAATCAACACACTGGTCCACACCTAAAAGTTGTTTTTACAAATATGAAATTATAACGTAGTCGCTATATTTTATAAAGAACATTATGAATTCACGGTCTTTTGCGTATAGCACTTCTCACAAGAACTACGCAATATCTACAAAGTAGTCTCGATTGCTAAATACAAACTCAGGTTATTCCTTTCGGAATCGACAACCAGGAGGTGAGGTATAGAGACTCGGACCTTAAGGAGAACCGGACGCACCATGGGCACCTGTTTGACCGGGCATAACTTACCACACCGTGAGCGATGTCTTGATACGCGAAGCTATAGAATAAGTACGAGTGATCCGTGTCAAATCAATGTATGAAAGCTTAAACAATTGGCTCATGAACACATCAGACAGCAATTTGGACCAATGACAGGCCATACTGGGCATCCTAAAGGTATATATATAACCATGATCCTATGAGTATATCTATGACAGTTAAAAATGACTGACTGTTATGAAGCATGAATCTGCTGTCTACGCCTATAAACACCCCGCGTGTTTTTAAAATAGCTTGATTCTAGCAACCAGGTGGCGAATCTACATAACTGATCATGAACGCAACGAACACTCACGCGGCATAGTAGTACATATACGATACACACTGTTATGTAAAGCACAGGCATAAGCGATTTCCACGAGAGACTATTTCCATCAATACAACTTGCGATAACTTGTTATTGTCAGGTCTCAACAATGTTGTAAGCCATAAACGGTCAACGTCATGTTATGGGGACAGAAACCTACCACATAGAGATTTGTTTTTCAAAAAACTTGTTACTTCTTACAATTTTTGAAATCAAAGCAATCATTTTTGAGGAAGAGAGCGTCTAAGGCACGACTAATTGGTGTAAGTAATCGAGTGTATGGAAGGACATTTTCAGCGAGTCGATTTCTATAGCTATATTTAATTAGAGTTATCACAGCTTTAGTTGCAATTTATAGATGACCTAATAGTAGAGCGTTAACTATTTTTGTATTTTGTTTGTAATCGTGATTTTTTGACCTCCATAAATTCACTTATATATCACCTATTTGATGGATCCATAGTGAATGACTGTGCTTACAATGCACTCTCGACGTAGTTGCCACAGCATGTGATAAACTTATTGGTCAGGTAAACAGGTGTTTGACAATAAACCGCATTACGAATTCTTCTTATACTTCATCTCTTTTAAATATCATTTACCACTACAATTATCTACATCCTTTTCCTGTCCAAAATTATTGACTGTAAGGAGGTTCCTGGTGATTTTTATTCTCAAGACTCCCTAAACTTTACTTTAGTCATTTTGCCTCAATATAGCTTGTTACTAGCAGATTTGTGATAGCGACGAATCATCGATCATTGTTTCAGCAATTTTTTATGAGTCATCCGCCTTTAATAGAGTTCTGGAAAGGAGACCACATAATAGTTAGGGGAATTAGTTCTACAAACTAAAATATAAAGTCGTACACGAAATCTGCCCCATACATCCCTCCAAGACATTTAGAAGAAAATCATAAAAATTTATACTCCAACTTATTTTATTTATCATATCAATCATATACAAAAGTTTTATATTTTCAACCTTGTTTGTAAGGAAATTGTGCTCAGAGTAGCTCATTTTTCTATCCCATCTCGCACCTATCTGTTTATCAAATTTTCTCTTACTTGTTGGAAATAAAAAGATTTATATGTGCGAATATACCATATTTATTTAGGTTATGGTGGCCTGATGGACATTACCATCCTACAAATGAAAAATTATAAGACGACCAAACGTAATGACTCTATTTCGCGAATTTCAGATTTCGGATACGTCAGGATGAACATATTGTGATTCCTTTAATTGCTAGTGAGTTTCTTTCATTTTATTTTCACCCAAGACGATTTGATTAATAGAGCAGGTCATGACCCTAGAAGCACTGTGTAGCATTACGCCCGTGCAAATGTAAATCTTCATCTTTTGTGATTAGTACCTCATCATGCGGCACGGTATGAGATGTAATGGCAGGGAACCTCGAGTGATAAAAATGCTAACATCGATTCAGGCTTTCTGTCCAACTTATCCTCATACCTCCTGTTAGACCGTCTAGCCAATAGAGAGAGAGAGTGGAATAATAATATGAAATTCGCAAGGGCCTTAAGAATGATATGGCACACTCAATCCATGACCCAAAAAGCTATTCCTTTGAGCAATGCTTATATGGCCATGAATTGTAAGGATAATAATGGGGTTCTTAGTGACGGAGTCATTTTCGGATTATTATTTATCTTGATTGGTAAATCAATGCAAGGAGCCACATGCATGACAAGGGGGAGCTCGCTCAAGTGTGCGTAAAGGGCTCCACGGCAATATCAGAATGGTAAACTATCATAAGAGATATGTTGCCAAGTGCACTAAGTGTCGAGTCAATGTTGGTGCTAAGAAATTCCGTTTTAAACGGAAATAAAAATATCATGCTGAGAAAACTTAGGACCGAAAAGTTAAAATTTTTTAGATACAGTAAGGTTGGGACACCTCCTACATAAATTGAAAAAAATATGACCATGTATCTCGTTGTGTGTGTAATATATAAAAGTTTATAGTGATTATATTCACGATAAATTCGATATTCTACACAAAATATTATAAAGGACAACTAAAACTTAAAAAAAAAAAAAATACAGAGAAAAGAAAAGGAGAAATCACAAAATATTACCTTGTGCTCCCGAGTGGTGGTATCAAACTAACCAAATGTTTACACTCTTCCGATATAATAATTCCTTAAATTTAATCTCTCTATATACTTAAAATCGGTGTTTCAATTAATTCGAAATTATCTAACGGTGCCGTTGAGCAGGACAGGGTAGAGTATGCATGGAGTAGGGCACGACGGATCATATAGTCATGCACCCATTATGAGAATCTTAGAAACATAAGATATACCTTAAATAGAAAGTTGAAACACTGAAAACTAACTTACAATTCCAAGAGGCATTCAATCCTTGAAATTTCGTGGTTAAATAAGTTCTTCCCCTTACCGATAAGTACCCAATACTAATAGTATATGGTACAGTGAAATATATTAACGGATCGCGACAAAACTTATCTGTCCTGTTGAGTGAATCACTCTGAGAGGGTCACCTATCCAAATAATGATAGAATAATAATTAATTATATCAGTGTATGTGTGGTGCCGCTTAGTTAGATGCACGATTTTGGTGACAAGTATTTATGAGTTATATTTACAATGTAGTTTATAAAGATGAAAAGTATAACTTTTCGTTATGTGATACATTGTAATTGTAATAGAGTAACCTTGTATTTTCGATGAACAGTTAAGGAGGACAAATGATGTAAACTTTTCTAGAGCTATTGCCATACCTATAATGCGACCCATACAGTATGAGTTAGATAGTAAATCATGGACACTGGGAAGGGTACACGGAGGAAGATGATAGGCCTAACGTGGTCATTCTGTAGAAACTATAATTATCCAATGAATTAAAATATAGTGGTCTTTTATTGTCATAAATGTTCATGTCTCCATATGCTATAATATACGCCTTCTTGTAGGTGGGGTATATCTCAATCAGTGCCTCTTCCGCTGTGCACTATCATTTCGCCCCACTATTCGCTGCGAGGTCCGTAGATAGAGGTGTTGGGGAATGGTGTAATCTTTCCGCTGCCACTTCGTGACGTCTGCTGGTTAACGTGAGATCAAATAACATTGTTCTGACTAAACACATTTATGTTGTCAAATCTTTCTCATTTCATTCTGGAAAGACAGCTACTGCAACAGAGGATTATATGCTTCCCACCTCTCGTGGTGAAATTCATTATATAACGAGTCAATAGCTAACCTATTTGCACCTTGGAGGTGGAGTCAGTGTCCCCTGGAAAATTCAAATTTTTTAATTAAATAATCTCTTTACCTAATCAACCAAACGAATTGAAACGGCATGAATGAGGAATAGAAAATTATTAAGTACAGAGAGGCATTTTATATGACAATATCATGTATTTCATAAGAAATCGAAAATATAATTGCAGATTAGAATTGTATATGTTTTCTTTCTGTGAACTACAATAGTTCTTGAAAAAGTTACGACATATTGTAAACTGTAATAAATGTTAATTCAAAGTCATATGTAACATAACGCCACACCTTAAAGGCAATAGTACTTTGGCCGCCTTGCGGAATTTTCTATAATAAGTTTGCCTTATAAATAACGATCTTTCCTCCCAACATCTGCTAACAGTTTTGAATGTAAATAGTACGTATGGGAGTCTTGAATAATTATTCGAGAACAAGCGGTTCTAACTATTAATTGAAGAAGACAAGAGAGTCAAAAGTAATGCTCACAAATATCTAACATAATAAAATTATATAATAATTATTCCATGTGAAGATAGTTGGCGCAAAACTATACTTCATAATAAGTATTTTCAGTTGCAAACACATGTCTTGAAAGTAATGAGCATATATCATATGTATTAATACTCGTAA
>CAJDSM010021102.1:7722-21646 GCA_903981925.1 Ostrea lurida
AAGAACAGCGAGAGGATCTTGTAGTACGTATCATACCTAACTGGTCTTATGAACGGACATCATTATACTGTGCACATGTTTAAACATAACTGTCCATGAAAGATTTATGCCTCAACTGGATTGGTATTCTTGTCAGCGTTGAACATCGAAAAGAAATTTTTGTGGTGAAGAAGTGATCAAGGAATCATGATTATTTGATGCTTATCCGTTGTGAGTTCGCTTTCTGTTTGGTTGGCTTATTGGAGTTGCGGTCCTGGTAATTCAACTAAATGCACAGGTCTGTGTGTAATTAGTAATGGGTATGACTGTCTGTTTTTAACATATGTAACGTAGGCGACTTGATCCAGTTGTTCCCAATGAGATTCATCCTTGAAATAACCAATGAGTAGCTTAATTTGATATTTGACTAACTGATAATCTAGTGTGTATTAGAAACTAGACTTTGCAGAAGTTTTGCAGTTAAATATAATCATTGATTATGATATACTTATTATTTGGTATAGTGTCCAAAGTTGTCACAACATTAACTGCGTGTGTGTTAATCATGGAGAGAATGATAATAAAAATCGCTACGGAGGTTGTATAGATAAATCATCAATACTATATAAGTTCTAATTAATTCCTGCTCTTGGTTACGCTATCACTTAACAGTGTCAGGCATAATAAGCAGTACATTATTAATTGGTAACAATATTAATGAAAACTCAATACTTTCATGTTGTTATAACTATTTTAACTTTTGTGAGAAAAGCGGGGAAATACTCATGAAGCGCTTTCTCGTCGGAGATGCCTGTAATAGAAACTGATTTTTTTCGAAAGTTCAGTTGAAATAAATGTCATAATATTTTGGTGTTTTCCTTTACCAAATCAATGTCATGTACGTAGCCGTGAATGATAAAATTCATAGATAGCGCTAGAGATGCTGAAATTGGTTTCAGCGTATAGTACTGGTTATATTGTGTGTGAAAGATGCCAATTTTAACAATAGCATTCATGTATGATGTACACATAGGCTCAATTAAGTAATTAATGGTTGTTGTTTTTACTTGCATCATTAATCTACCAATGGATATCAGTAACGATACATTTCGATCAGTTTTCAATGCCTCCCACATGTCCTCCTAAATGAAATTGAGCCCAGGGGCATGTCCCATATTCATTATCTAATTTCGTGTGCGCTCATAACATCGTCTAAAATGCCATATATGGATGATTTCACACTGAAACTTTGGTAAATTAAACATGTGTGTGGGAAGGGAAAGTGTCTAGTTTAAATGTTGTTATTACATAGAATTATGACCGCTTGGACTTTTATTCATGTGTTGTAAGGTAGTAGATTATGAGTCTTAGCTCTATATAGCCGATATTGAAGGATCTTTGAAGTGCATTGGGTCATATGAAACTCTATTATATCATATTAACAAGTGATAACAGTGTAGTGACTGGATTGATGAATGTGGAGGAAGAAGTAGACGTGATGGTCACTGTAGGGGATTATTGGCGTCTGGATTTGGCAGTCACAATAATATGATGGTCCCATGTGTACATAGTTATGTAGTTTTAATTGTTATTTCTTTTGTGTGTGAAATTGTGTTTATTCTGCTCTTTTCACCTTAATTTTTTCGACTGCCGTTCGTATTTGACGGTCTGATAGGGATGTGGGGAAGTGGAGTGTTGTTACAAAATTTATCAATCAAGGGGTTTAGCCCCTTGACCTTATAAAATTTAATTTTTGTGTCGGAGTAGGTAGACTAGAAGTACAAGCTTTTACGAGCATGTCAGCAGAGGTATACACGCTAAAAATGAATAGTCTGGCCCGGCCAGAGAGATAGTCAACACGAACTAGAATTTTTCATTCTTCCCGGCGGACTGGATGTTCTAGAAAACTATTACGGTCTAATATCAAACTTGACATAGTCACAGGATCAGATTCCCTGTCGGAAAGATTGAAAAAAGTATAAATGCGCAATCATGATATATCTGGTACACATTTTTCCGATCAAAAGCATGGAGAGGCTAGAGAATCAGAAATTCAGGTAAACGAGATTTCTGATCTTATGTTTACTTTTATTCGTGAGCTCTAAAAATGAAGTTCATTTGGAAAGTGCACAGTAGGTTTCTTCACGCGTATTAACCTAGATGATTGAACTGTCATTTAATCCACTTGGGGCTCAAAAACTTCAATTTATCAGCATCTAAGTTATGTTACTCTCTCGACTAATCATTTATACAAGACATAACATTAATTTTCTATTAACACTTAATCAGTTACTCTGCTAAATTGCGGAGGAATATCTCTTGTCACGATATGAATCGACCGAGTGCTGACACTCTCTCTTCTTCATACCGTATAGAGCAGTGTGGATCATAATGGGTTACATTTTAGACGCCTTAATACTTAACTCCATACTTTTGGAAAGAGATTTCGAATTCCCGGATTGTATGAATCTTTGTTGCGCCTCACAGATTTCTAATCAAGATTAGAAATCAGAGGTTATATGAAAATAATGTTTCTCTCAGGTTATTGCCTGATTGGCTAATATCAAGGATGAATTAAAAATCATCAAAGCGTCCAATCTAATTAATTAATAGAGAGAATGATCAGAAAAATTTAACATTGCGAAATCAGAAATCGGGAGTAAAGGAATGGAACAATAGCTGGTAGCGCTGGTATGTTTAAAATTAATCTGTATAATTCACTGCAGATCTTTGTGTGTTTTAAAATATGTAATTATATGACCTATGTAACGGCTCTACGCGGAATCTTTCCTAATGTCAAGAAAACTTATATCAAATTGTGTCTGGTGGTCATTTGTCTAAAACCAATATAAAATGAATTAAGTGAGATCGGGTTTTATATACAATAGGTTAGTCAATATATTGAATGCGATTATTATGGATTCTTTTGTCTATAAAGATTTCCTTAAACGGTCATTCAAATTCTCGTAAAAACGAGGTCCACCCAGTGTCAAAGCAGGTGTGGCACTTGGAGATAAATCCTTCCCATGCTCCAAAGACACTAGAGAGCCCTAGCATGTGCCTTGGAGTTTTTAAAAGGCCTTCATAATTATTACAGCCCTTCACCGGCAATGTGTGACGTCTTCCATATGAGTAGTATATTATTGTGTACAGAATTTCATATGAACGAGATGGGAAGCGCTAAGAACAATAAACTGCAATAATACAAGTGGCAGCCCTTCAATTCAATGTATACGAATCGGATCGCTACAGCTTTTTCTCCCTCAAACGTGTTGGCACACAATTTTTGACTTTCCTTCGTTTTTCAGAACTTTCCAGTAACTTGATTTTATGTGTGAGATAGTATCATTCTTGTCTTCGCACCTCTGGAAGGATTTCAATTGAGATTGGTAACAACTAAAGATCACATGCATAGATTCAATATGTTGCATGTGGGGAGCCTGTTCTACAATTTTAATCTGACATCGAGAGGAACTATAATATTGAGAGCGCTGCTGGTACTGTAGATATTTTGTTATATAGGTCACAGATAAACTTATTTACTGTAGGATTTTTTTCAATCATTCAAGAATTCTAAAAATTAATAATTCATATATATTTTTACGATCAAGTTTATGAATTGGGGATAAACGTAATAAATCTACTAGTATTAATAGAAATTAGACAGTATTCGATAGCTTAAGAGGGACATATATGAATAACAGTTCATGTAATCATCGTACATCTCTAGAGACATATATATGTAGATTGGCAACAGCAGAAGTCGACGTGTACGGAACACGGGCGCTAACGAGAGACATAAACTATAAGCATGATCAGGTGACATAATAAGGAGCTATTAAGATCATCATCTGGAACGTCTCTGCTGATCCGAAGTGGATACACTCGCCATGCAGCCCTTAGGTCGAATAAAGTAAACGGAGTTACCCGTCTTCAAATTGGTAAGATACGTCTGAAACATGACAAGTCAACATGATTATTAAGATAGTAAGGATGTATGTACAAAAATAATGTTTGCACTGTACTATGCAAATATTGTGAGGTGTTGCGCTAAGTATCGCTAAGGAGATCCAAAGATACATTCTCGTTAGTTGACATTACAGTATAAGCAACAGGGCCTATGCACAACATGAGGAACACTCTAAAAAAGCATCAAAGCACAACCCAATCTACCTCATAATAAATATGAAAATGTCCAACATTTATGATTCATTTCTGCATATCGTGGGAAAGTACAATGTAATGCAACAATTTTTTGGGATGAACTTACGGCAGAATGTAGATAGGTTGGTTATGAAGTGTACTAGAATGGCAGTCATGTAAAGATTTTAAATCATTTGTTATAGGCGAGATTTATTGTTCATACTCGAACGAACTCTGGGTTACCCCTTTATTTAGAGTTTTATACTTTACTCTTTAAATATAGTCCATTCGCACCAAGCGATAAAATCATCAAGAAAACTGCTCATAGCTTTTTCGAGCTTATTATAGGACAACATTTCGTGATGTTAATTATTTTGAAATACAGTATTTGAATTTTTAGCAGAGTCCGTCGTCAAGAGTGCTAACTAAATACTATCGCCTGTCTTCAACAGACTTTGGAAATGACATACATTTGAACTTCTACATTAAAAACTAAACAGTAAGTCTTTCGACTAACACCAGTTTTAAAAGTATATCATAAGACCAGAGGAAAGTTGCGACTTCAGTTGCTTTGAGTAGACAAGGACTACAACCTTCTGCATAGTTGTCAGTTCTCAATGGAAGACGACACGCACATGTCATCAGTCATGCATGGTCCTCATTCGAGGATCGATAAGAAGCTCTTAAATAATGACGAATGGGAGTTCGAGTGTTGATGGATGACGGATAGTGATCATTCAGATTGAGCACAACTCAGTTTCTTTCCAATAGGGGCTGTACGCGGTGTTCTGATATCCTGAAAGCTCATAGATGAAGCTCATCAGCCGACAATGTATCGCACAATGTCTAAAAAAGAAATTTAGAAATGAATGAAAGAGTCACAGTACTCACCTGCTCCTCGTAAAGTGGCTCTGTGGCAGAAACAGCAAAGCAATTACTTGATACTCAAACTCATATAAAGTAAATCCTCTAAGAACTAGCACTCACTACAAAAGTTCGCTGGATAAACACGTAGGATAATACTAGTAGCCTTGTGAAAGATCTCAGAGAGTGATCACGTTTCAGTGTCTAGCTGACTATCGACGCTGACACACGGACAATAATGGATCCTTACAATAAACGCAGAAAGAATTCGTACACGCTGTCAATCGGACACGACACCTCTCTTTTTCTGATATATGATTCCACTAGCCCTTGGACTGACGAAGAAGATTGTAATATGTTATGCCTGTAATGACGTTTTCTGCATTTCGGATAATGTTAGCAAACGAGAGAGCAAGGGATCGCTTCACACACAAAATCAAAGACCCTGGGCTTAGGGACAGTCATGGACATGACTGTCATAGTGATAAAGATACCCTTTTCTTTCTACTCTCTCCTGTACAGAGCATGGGGCTACCAGAATGACGGAGGTTTGCCTATCAGTTGAAATGTGTAATATTTTCAAAGAATTTCTAAAACACGAAGTCAGCGTGTTTATTTTGCTGTGTGAGGCTGTGTGCTTTATGCGGGGGGGGTTGAGGGCTGATATGATTTTTTTTTATGGGCATTATATTCAGTATTATCATGTTTCCTTGTTCTGTTCTGTGAGTTGCATTCCCAATGTACAGAATAAAAACCCGCTTTACAATGCTGACTAAACTACGCACTCTAGATACCTGAATTTACAATGCTCTAATTCTGTGGACATTCTAAGATGATATGTTTTATACTTCACTTTTATTATTAGGCTAACCTGACGTATTGATAATGTTATCTTGAAAATGCTGCCTAAAGATAGATATTTATTGGATAGTAAGTACATAACAAAATCGTGATTATGAAGAAAACTGGATTTTTCGGTTCATATCTACTCAAATGTATTACCGTTTATGACAAATCTCGAAGTCTAGTCCACTGATCCTGTTTAACTTAATCTATGTGGCTAAGTAATGGGTTTAATCTCGCTTCTATTCAGGGTCTTTCAACCGAGAGACAAGACTAGCAATTGCCTGAATACAAAACCGACCGTGCTCGCATCGCCGCAACATGTCACATTAGTGCAAAAGCTACTATTAGGCCTCTCTGTGGTAACAAACCTATTCGTATGGAACAGACTGGAAATCTGTTACCAGTCGAACAGTAAATGTATCTTGGTGAGGCATGCGAATTGACGTTGTAATTAATTCTATGACAAAGTCATTAGTTCAAAAGAGAAAATACGACTCTTCGAACACACTACTATTATAAGTACCAAAAGCTGTCGCACGACACATTGTACTACTGAGGTCACAATAAGCTCATATACACAGGTATTGTACATGTTAATTTATTTCCATTTATTGCATCAGAGTAGCACAGTAATATACCAATTTAGTGGTTACGTTGTTTGTTAACTCATATTCAATGCTTAGTTGTAATACTCCCCGCAGTCTATTTACGAGTCGAAACTCTATGCCATGCGCTAGGCTAGTGAACACATTATCAGAATGCAATTTGATAAGCTGTAGAACTATAATTTGTTATATGTATTGTTGGTACTCACTTTTGTAAATATTGGAAATGCAGTCATGATGATTTTACTCTGTATCGTGTGTCATTTAGTAACTATATCGAGATTGTCAAACTCCAGATAGATAGGCCTATTTTGCAACTTTTTAGAAGAACATGCTCGTCGTTAATTGACAGAACAAAGACTTGTTTGGCGCGGTCTCAAATCTGAATCTGACCATCGTTTAGTGATATTAATAACCTATATTATGAATTCTTGTGTCTGTGATATATAGATACGATCAACACTGAAACAGATTGTAGTGAAGTTTTGTTTATCCAAGAAATGGAAAAGCAATATTTATATTCATTAAAATTTCTGAGATTTTTAAATGCTTAAAAATTAAAGAAGAGAGAGGTGTGAAATATTTCTTGAACTCATTTGTTAGATATCAGGTACTGTAACATATATTAACAGCATAACTAGATCTTAATTCCGGTGTGATTTAAACTTAGAGTAGATATAGAGGCCAAAATAAAGCTGTGGCTTTAAAACATTTTCAATTATCAAAGTACACAATTTTCATGCGTTTAGTTATGTTAAGAAAAATGAAATCTGAATTCATTAGATACAAGTGGTAAAAGCCTCACAACATGCAGGAAAACCATGCAGGGAGCATTACATTCCGAGACTTACGACGTTTCGATTCAAGCAACAGTATGAATTGAACTAGAATGACTAAATCGAGCGTCGGGATGCCGTTACAATGCTCTGGCTGCGAGGAGACGATCGGGGAGCTGCGTCACCTTGGATGAGAAGGTCGTTAAGCGATCCGACGGATATGGCATAATTTTGATTGGCACTTTGAAGTCTCCGCCTTCCCGGTTATGATGTAGGTTGTCTAAGGAGTTGACTTTTGCATCAACTTTGGTAACGCTTGGGATCATTCACGATGGAGACGTTTCCTCCCGTTTGGTTTGATAATCGAGCATTTTGTAGAGATCCGACTTTGGTGAAGCCTGCCAGCGGGGGTTTCATTGATGATGCTGACCTCTCCACCTCCTGTCTGTATGTTCTGTTTCCCAGAGAGCCGACTTTTGGGAAGCATTCCATTCTAGCCGATCGTCGTGTATCTGAACCTCTCCTCCCCCTGGCCTATAGTGAGCATTATCCAAGGAACCTACTCTAGGTGAAGCATTCCACATCGTTCTCTGACTAATTATGGCTTTTTCTTCCCCCCGGTGATACGTAACATTGTCCAGTGATTTCACTTTGGCTTGTGCGTCCCACACCGGCCCTCTCGTTGACTATTGTCACATTCCCTTGTTTGGGTTGGTGGTGAGCATTTTCTAGTGAACCAACCTTTGGCTCAGCTTCCATCTTGGTCTCTCATCCAGAATCTTGACATCTCCACCTTTGGTGAAAAAGTCAGCGTTGTCCAATGATCCAACTTCGTGCGGCGTTCCACTGCAACTTCTGCTCCGTAATTTGGACTTTCCACACCACTGGGTGTATGGTGCTTGTTTTCTAGAGACCCTACTTTCGGTGCGGCTCTCACTGGAGAGGTTCGTTGGCTATTTGGACTGTTCCCTCCTCTGCCCGATAAGTCACATTGTCCAGCGATCCTACCTTAGCAGACGTGTCCCAGCGAGGCGACTCGTCAGAATTTTCAGACTCACCACCTCCTGGTCTGTAATGGACATTGTCTAAAGACCCCACCTCGGGCCGCCTGATTTTCTTATTTTTGATAAGTAACATATGCACCATCCTGAGTCGTCTGAGGATTCTCGGCCCACCTATTCAGATATTTTGTTCTCCTTCGATAAATACTCGGGAATTTTATATACTCGATTCCATCAAAACTTCTAGGTCTCTTTTGAGTCCGTCTTAAATGGTTTTCGTCAAGTGAACCCACTTTGGCCTCTGCCGACCACTGTATATTTATTCTGCTAGATTTCCTTGTTACCTACCTCCTCGGTTTATGGTTAGAGTTTCCAGAGATCCACACTTTTGGCTGCGCTTTCCATCCTAGATCAATAGAGGAGAGGAGCGGGAAGATGTCTCCAGATGGCCCTTGTGTAGGCACTACGTTTGGTCATAGCTTTCATAGCAGTGCAAACACCTAAGAAAAGGTCTTAAAGTCCAAGTTCATATCTAACACATGAACAACATTCATACAATCAAGCAAATTAATCCGTGTCGGGCAACAGAAAATCCATGCAATAAGCACACCATAAAGTTCACTAGTGTCACTATTAGTGAACTGAGTGGGAGATCATTTTTAGCATGGGTAAAACAAACAGAGTCTATATAGACGTGTATTCTAGTATCTTTACATTGGTAACTAGAGGGATTCTACGGAGAAATCAAATACCAACAATGCTCATTCATCTGGGCTTCAAAAGAAAGCCACACAGTTCAGCTCCTCTCAATGATAGAGAATCACACTCACACAGATTATGTACTTGCATAGTTTTTTGGTCAGAAATTTCATATTCCAATGCAAATATATATTAGATATTTTTGTCCCTTTGTTAAATCAATACTATCCCACTATAACATTCAAAACCATTCAGGTCGCAATACACAAATATTTTAAATCAAGGTAGCATGTAAACCTCTTAATGCCCCGATAAGTTTGTCACAATATTGAAATAAGCTTCTATCCAGCTTTTTGAAGATTTGGCGCTATTTCCAGAAGCCCACAGTACAAGATCATCTGGCTAAATCAAACTCAATCTTATCCTTGTTCATGTAAATGTGAAGTGAATCTCCCAGAGAACGATTTCAAGTCCATTAGAAAATAGTTTCCAATATGTCAATTCCAGCCAGACCCACAAACTTTCTCTGCCACTCAAAGTAAAATTCTGGTAAAGGTATGGGATTAAATTCTCTTTTTACCTCTAATAGATATATCATCTAACTACAGATCTATGTTTAGCACCTGTTTCAACATGGGAGAGTGAAACAAATTCGTACTCTTTTGGAATGACTAAAAGAGATTTACAGCACTAAAATCAGAATTAGAAACCAATTCTCGCATTTCCATTTATAAATTTCTGAAAAAAAAAAAAGCCAGGTGAAAAGGTACAACAAGGTCTAACAAGTACTGACGAGATCTTGCACAATAAACACCAGATCAAGATATTTAAATTACTAGATGTTTGATACTAGAGATAATTATAACCGGGATACCTAGATTATCGTCAAATCATTTTCAGCCCTGTTAATCCAGCAGGACAATGCGTACACACTTTGTTTCTTGTAGGCCAATCAAAATATGAAGTAGCAAAAGAGACTTTAGGGTATTGTAAAATGACACTGAAAATATATGGAATTGCAATGCGTAAGAAATGCTCATTCTAAGTGTGAAGTATTTTATTCCTTTCTTCTACCATAATCAAAGTAAATTTTTTATTATCATGCACAACCCCAGTGATTCAAATGACAAAATATATTTTTCATAATGTTTCCAGATAAATTACAATTTGATAAACTCTATCCATTATATAAATATCTTAAATCATTGATTGATTAATAAGACGTCAAATAAGCAAATGACTGTTTGATTTGTAACAGTAGTGATATACACATTTAAAATGAAGTATCAGAACGACAGATTAAAATTGTGGAAAATCAATGAAGAACCCTTTCCAATATTGATATTGCAGGGTGCGGATAAAATTGTCATACCGAAACCATTTCTAATCCAATATAGCTCATCGATCATGAAAAGAGTTTAGAAAGCCCGTGCCTTATGCTATAAGGATTCAATTCATTACTAGTCATTTCTCTTTAAAAGAAAACACGGGTCTTTTTAGTAGCCATTTCCTTAAGCGTTCTCCTAATTCATAAAACCAACATTCAGAATATCTATAGATGAATACCAAGTAAAAACCCCATGTTAAAACTCTTTGGTCCTTTCTTGATCCAACATGGCAGCTACTGCAAAGTACATATTTTCAGAAGTAGCAGGAACGTAATAAACTTCTCTAATATCTTAATCACATAAGATTGTCCTAGTATTTGAATGAAAGGAACTTGTAACCAGTAAAATCAATGCTTTTGGATAAATCCACTTATCAATAGGAAGCCATATGCTAACTCCTTTTTTTTCAGCCCATATTTTTCGTTATATACATAATAACAACATTTATAGGAGATAAAGGGTTCCTGATAACGGTAACCATGGAGATATTCACAGAACTAATTATGATTCCAACTAATTGATGTTTAACAGAAAAGTCAGCCTGGCACACAACCAAACTACATGTACATCATATTCAACAATTAATAATTTATCAAAAATTGCAATCATTTGACGAAGATTTGGTTTCCACAAGAATTAGACATCTGATTAACAGTTAAACAAACGATACAGTTCACACAGAGCAGAACGATTAACAAGGCGCAAATATCTCAAGGACACCACAGCAGAGCAGGAGAAAAATCGAGACATTATCAAATCCGACAGACAACAATGGATAATTGCAATGCATATGCGGATAAATTTAAAACAACAATAGAAAATATCAAGGAAATCCACGCCTTATAAATGTTTACATCGGATCCAGCATGTTTTGGTAAAAAGCATGAAAGTTAATGGATCATTTCAGAGGCTGAAAGAGGGGGGGGGGGGGGGGTTGAAAATGGCTGATTTGATGATTCCCTTGGGTTAGGGTGGTTGTTAATACAAGTTCATTCACCAGATGCTAAAAAACCAATACATTGTTACTGATTGAACTTGAATATTTTTCTCATCTGCATCACTGCTCTAATTTGAAGGGCTTTGGTGTTGCTTTTTTTCCTCATTTCTTTATTTCCAAACAATGCATATATTGCCAATTCTCATCTACTGCTTTATTGCTGTAGTTATGCAGCTGTTACCAGACCATACAAGTCATGTGACTCTGTCAATGATCTGTGGTTTGGATTTTGAGAATTTAATAATTCTGGGTCACGTTGTTCCAAAGACTGAATGGCAAATACAAACACAGAACAATATAATATCAGTAATATCAGTTGAGGCAAAATAGTTATTTCATTAAAATTCAGAATGAAAATTTAAGACTTTAAATTCTTGAATTCAATATTCCTTTAAAGTACCTGGGGACTGAAAGCATTTAATTCGGTACAGGGATTTATAATAGCTAGAATTTTCTAGCACGTGAAACAATACAATAGAAAAAACGATAATGGTATAGTGTATGAGAGAGAGTGTTTCAAAGAGTCACATATTTCCGATAGATAAGATTTAATAACTTAAACAAAAGGCGTCTAATTAAGTTGTGTCAGTTTAAATCGCCATTACTTTTCACTAGAACAATGCTTTCAGTATATTAGAACTTCTTTGGATAGCTTATCATGCATATGAATCCAGCTTAAATAGTGCTTTTGCAGTTACAAATTTGTCATACACCTAAATTAATACATACTCGGATTTTCATGAATTTAAATAAAGACAACAATTTTCTGCTTTACAAGCTCTAAATTTCCTAACTGGTGATTTCATTATAAAACAACCTTATTTGTGTGTAGCTATTTTGTGTTTAATTCCTAAGTAACAGGATTACTGTTGCCGTGTGTTTTCTAAAATTATAACCACATCCCCCCCCCCAATTATTATCCACACAAAACCAAAAGGATTAATATGTGGTCATATCAAAAGCACTGTACAGCTGGATAAGTTAGTGTACAGCCTGGATAAGTTAATGTACAGCCTGGATAAGTTATGTGTACAGCCTGAGATAAGTTAGTGTACAGTCTGGATAAGTTAGTGCTACAGTCTGGATAAGTTAGTGTACAGCCTGGATAAGTTAGTGTACAGCCTGGATAAGTTAGTGTACAGCCTGGATAAGTTAGTGTAGCCTGGAATAAGTTAATGTACAGCCTGGATAAGTTAGTGTACAGCCCTGGATAAGTTAGTGTACAGCCTGGATAAGTTAGTGTACAGCCTGGATAAGTTAATGTACAGCCTGGATAAGTTAATGTACAGTCTGTATAAGTTAGTGTACAGTCTGTATAAGTTAGTGTACAGACAGACTGTACACTAAGTTAGAGTACAGCCTGGATAAGTTAGTGTACAGTCTGGATAAGTTAGTGTACAGCCTAGATAAGTTACTGTACAGACTGGATAAGTTACTGTACAGCTGGATAAGTTACTGTACAGTCTGGATAAGTTACGTGTACAGTCCTGGATAAGTTAGTGTACAGTCCTGGATAAGTTAGTGTACAGCCTGGATAAGTTAGTGTACAGCCTGGATAAGTTAGTGTACAGCCTGGATAAGTTAATGTACAGCCTGGATAAGTTAATGTACAGTCTGGATAAGTTAATGTACAGCCTGGATAAGTTACTGTTACAGCCTGGAGAAGTTACTGTACAGCCTGGATAAAGTTAGTGTAAGTCTGATAAGTTAGTGTACAGTCTGGATAAGTTACTGTACAGCCTGGATAAGTTAGTGTACAGCCTGGATAAGTGTAGTGTACAGTCTGGATAAGTTAGTGTACAGTCTGGATAAGTTTGGTAACAGTGCTGGATAAGTTACTGTACAGCCTGGTAAGTTAGTAACTTATCTAGGCTGTACACTAACTTATCCAGACTGTACACATAACTTTATCCAGGCTGTACAGTAACTTCTCCAGGCTGTGTACAGTAACTTATCCAGGCTGTACATTAACTTATCCAGACTGTACATTAACTTATCCAGGCGTACATTAACTTATCCAGGCTGTACACTAACTTATTCCAGGCTGTACAAACTTATCCAGGCTGTACACTAACTTATCCAGACTGTACACTAACTTATCCAGGCTGTACACTAACTTATCCAGGACTGTACAGTAACTTATCCCAGCTGTACAGTAACTTATCCAGTCTGTACGTTTAACTTATTCTAGCTGTACACTAACTTATCCAGACTGTACACTAACTATCCAGGCTGTACTCTAACTTAGTGTACAGTCTGTCTGTAACACTAACTTATACAGACTGTACACTAACTTATACAGACTGTACATTAACTTATCCAGGCTGATACATAACTTATACATTACATAACGTATCCAGGCTGTACACTAACTTATCCAGGCTGTTACACTAACTTATCCAGCTGTACATTAACTTATCCAGGCTGTACACTAACTTATCCAGGCTGCATGTACACTAACTTATCCAGGCTGTACACTAACTTATCCAGCTGTACACTAACTTATCCAGACTGTACACTAACTTATCCAGACTGTACACTACTTATCCAGGCTGTACACTAACTTATCCAGGCTGTACATTAACTTATCCAGGCTGTACACTAACTTATCCAGGCGTACAGTGCT
>CAJDSM010021102.1:21671-34525 GCA_903981925.1 Ostrea lurida
GCTTTTGATATGACCACATATTAATCCTTTTGGTTTTGTGTGGATAATAATTTGGGGGGGGGGGGATGTGGTTATAATTTTAGAAAAGGCAACAGTAATACTTGTAACTTAGGAATTAAACACAAATAGCTACACACAAATAAGGTTGTTTTATAAATGAAATCACCAGTTAGGAAATTTAGAGCTTGTAAAGCAGAAAATTTGTTGTCTTTAATAATTCATGAAAATCGGAGTATGTATTAATTTGGTGTATGACAAATTTGTACTGCAAAGCACTATTTTAAGTCTGGAATTCATATGCATGATAAGCTATCCAAAGAAGTTCTAAATATATGAAGCATTGTCTAGTGAAAAGTAATGGGATTTAAACTGACACAACTTAATTAGACGCCTTTTGTTAAGTTATTTAAATCTTATCTATCGGAAATATGTGCTCTTTTGAAACACTCTCTCTCATACCTATACCATTATCGTTTTTTTCTATTGTATGGTTCACGTGCTAGAAAATTCTAGCTTTTATAAATCCCTGTACCGAATTAAATGCTTTCAGTCCCCAGGTACTTTAAAGGAATATTGAATTCAAGAATTTAAAGTCTTAAATTTTCATTCTGAATTTAATGAAATAACTATTTTGAGCCTCAATCTGATAATTACTGATATTTATATGTTCTGTGTTTGTATTGCCATTCAGTCTTTGGAACAACTGACCAGAATTATTAAATTCTCAAATCCAAACCACAGATCATTGACAGAGTCACATGACTTGTATGGTCTGGTAACAGCTCCATAACTACAGCAATAAAAGCAGTAGATGAATTGGCAATATATGCATTGTTTGGAAAATAAAGAAATGAGGAAAAAAAGCAACACAAAGCCCTTCAAATTAGAGCAGTGATGCAGATGAAAAATATCAAGTTCAATCAGTAACAATGTATTGGTTTTTTAGCATCTGGAATGAACTTGTATTAACACCACCCTAAACCCAAGGGAATCATCAAATCAGCCATTTTCAACCCCCCCCCCCCCCTCTTTTTCAGCCTCTGAAATGATCCATTAACTTTCATGCTTTTACCAAAACATGCTGGATCCGATGTAAACATTTATAAGGCGGTGGATTTCCTTTGATATTTTCTATTGTTGTTTAAATTTATCCGCATATGCATTGCATATATCCATTGTTGTCTGTCGGATTTGATAAATCGGATTATTTTCTCCTCTCTGCTGGGGTGTCCTTGAGATTGCGTGTAACGTCTGCTCTGGTTGAACTGTATCGTTTGTTTAACTTGTTAATCAGATGTCTAATTCTTGTGGAAACCAAATCTTCGTCAATGATTGCATTTTTGATAAATTATTAATTTGTTGAATATGGTACATGTAGTTTGGTTGTGTGCCAGGCTGACTTTTCTGTTAAACATAATTAGTTGGAATCATAATTAGTTTGTGAATATCTCCATGGTTACCGTTATCAGGAACCCTTTATCTCTATAAATGTGTTATTATGTATATAACGAAAAATATGGGCTGAAAAAAAGGCAGTTAGCATATGGCTTCCTATTGATAAGTGGATTTATCCAACAAGCATTGATTTTACTGGTTACAAGTTCCTTTCATTCAAATACTAGGACAATCTTATGTGATTAAGATATTAGAGAAAGTTTATACGGTTCTGCTACTTCTGAAAATATGTACTTTGCAGTAGCTGCCATGTTGGATCAAGAAAAGGACCAAAGAGTTTTAACATAGGTTTTTACTTGGTATTCATCGATAGATATTTTGAATGTTGGTTTTATGAATTAGGAGAAAGCTTAAGGAAATGGCTACATAAAAGACCCGTGTTTTCTTTTAAAGAGAAATGACTAGTAATGAATTGAATCCTTTATAGCATAAGGCACGGGCTTTCTAACTCTTTTCATGATCGATGAGCTATTATTGGATTAGAAATGGTTTCGGTATGACAATTTTATCCGCACCCTGCAATATCAATATTGGAAAGGGTTGCTTCATTGATTTTCCACAATTTTAATCTGTCGTTCTGATACTTCATTTTAAATGTGTATATCACTACTGTTACAAATCAAACAGTCATTTGCTTATTTGACGTCTTATGTAATCAATCAATGATTTAAGATATTTATATTAATGGATAGAGTTTATCAAATTGTAATTATCTGGAAACATTATGAAAAATATATTTTATCATTTGAATCACTAGGGTTGTGCATGATAACTAAAAATTTACTTTGATATTGGTAGAAGAAAGGAATAAAATACTTCACACTTAGAATGAGCATTTCTTACGCATTGCAATTCATATATTTTCAGTGTCATTTTACAATACCCTAAAGCTTTTTTGCTACTTCATATTTTGATTGGCCTACAAAGCAAAGTGTGTACGCATTGTCCTGCTGGATTAACAGGGCTGAAAATGATTTGACGATAATCTAGGTATCCCGGTTATAATTATCTCTAGTATCAAACATCTAGTAATTTAAATATCTTGATCTGGTGTTTATTGTGCAAGATCTCGTCAGCACTTTGTAGACCTTGTTGTACCTTTTTCACCTGGCTTTTTTTTTTTTCAGAAATTTATAAATGGAAATGCGAGATTGGTTTCTAATTCTGATTTTAGTGCTGTAAATCTCTTTTAGTCATTCCAAAAGAGTACGAATTTGTTTCACTCTCCCATGTTGAAACAGGTGCTACACATAGATCTGTAGTTAGATGATATATCTATTAGAGGTAAAAAGAGAATTTTAAATCCCATACCTTTACCAGAATTTTACTTTGAGTGGCAGAGAAGTTTGTGGGTCTGGCTGGAATTGACATATTGGAAACTATTTTCTAATGGACTTGAAATCGTTCTCTGGGAGATTCACTTCAACATTTACATGAACAAGGGATAAGATTGAGTTTGATTTAGCCAGTGGATCTTGTACTGTGGGCTCTGGAAATAGCGCCAAATCTTCAAAAGAGCTGGATAGGAAGCTATTTCAATATTTGACAAACTTATCGGAGGCATTAAGAGGTTTACATGCTACGCTTGATTTAAATATTTGTGTATTGCGACCTGAATGGTTTTGAATGTATAGTGGGATAGTATTGATTTAACAAAGGGACAAAATACAGTTAATATATTTGCGATTGGAATATGAATTTCTGACCAAAAAACTTAGTGACATAATCTGTGTGAGTGTGATCTCTATCATTGAGAGGAGCTGAACTGTGTGGCTTTCTTTTGAAGCCCAGTGAATGAGCATTGGTGTATTTGATTTCTCCGTAGACCCCCTTAGTTACCACATGTAAAAGATACCTAGAAACACGTCTATATAGCTCTGTTTTGTTTTACCATGCTAAAAATGATCTCCACTCAGTTCAAATAGTGACTGTGACTTTTGGTGGCTTTTGATGGACTTTCCTGTTGCCCGACACGGGATTAATGTTGCTGTGGTATGAATGTTGTTCATGTGTTGAGATATCGGAACTTGGACTTTAAGACCTTTTCTTAGGTGTTTGCACTGCTATGAAAGCTATGACCAAATTCCGCTCTTCCTCTATTGATCTAGGATGGAAAGCGCAGCCAAAAGTGGGATCTCTGGAAAAACTCTAACCATAAACCAGGGGGAGGTAACAAGGAAATTCAGCAGAATAAATTACAGTGGTCGGCAGAGGCCAAAGTGGGTTCACTTGACGAAAACCATTTAAGACGGACTCAAAAGAGACCTAGAAGTTTTGATGGAATCGAGTATATAAAATTCCCGAGTATTTATCGAAGGAGAACAAATGATCTGAATAGGTGGGAGAATCCTCAGACGACTCAGGATGGTGCATATGTTCATATCAAAAATAAGAAAATTCAGGCTGGGCCGAAGGTGGGGTCTTTAGACAATGTCCATTACAGACCAGGAGGTGGTGATGTGAAAATTCTGGACGAGTCGCCTCGCTGGGACACGTCTGCTAAGGTAGGATCGCTGGACAATGTGACTTATCGGGCAGGAGGAGGGAACGTCCAAATAGCCAACGAACCTCTCCAGTGGAGAGCCGCACCGAAAGTAGGGTCTCTAGAAAACAAGCACCATACACCAGGTGGTGGGAAAGTCCAAATTACGGAGCAGAAGTTGCAGTGGAACGCCGCACCGAAGGTTGGATCATTGGACAACGTGACTTTTTCACCAAAAGGTGGAGATGTCAAGATTCTGGATGAGAGACCAAGATGGAGAGCTGAGCCAAAGGTTGGTTCACTAGAAAATGCTCACCACCAACCCAAACAAGGGAATGTGACAATAGTCAACGAGAGGCCGGTGTGGGACGCACAAGCCAAAGTGAAATCACTGGACAATGTTACGTATCAGCCGGGGGGAGGAAACAAAGCCATAATTAGTCAGAGAACGATGTGGAATGCTTCACCTAGAGTAGGTTCCTTGGATAATGCTCACTATAGGCCAGGGGGAGGAGAGGTTCAGATACACGACGATCGGCTAGAATGGAATGCTTCCCCAAAAGTCGGCTCTCTGGGAAACAGAACATACAGACCAGGAGGTGGAGAGGTCAGCATCATCAATGAAACCCCCCGCTGGCAGGCTTCACCCAAAGTCGGATCTCTACAAAATGCTCATTATCAACCAACGGGAGGAAACGTCTCCATCGTGAATGATCCCAAGCGTTACCAAAGTGATGCAAAAGTCAACTCCTTAGACAACCTACATCATAAGCCGGGAGGCGGAGACTTCAAAGTGCCAATCAAAATTATGCCATATCCCGTCGGATCGCTTAACGACCTTCCTCATCAAGGTGACCGCAGCTCCCGATCGTCTCCTCGCAGCCAGAGCATTGTAACGGCATCCCGACGTCGATTTAGTCATTCTAGTTCAATTCATACTGTTGCTTGAATCGAAACGTCGTAAGTCTCGGAATGTAATGTCCCTGCATGGTGTTTTCCTGCATGTTGTGAGGCTTTTACCACTTGGTATCTAATGAATTCAGATTTCATTTTTCTTAACATAACTAAACGCATGAAAATTGTGTACTTTGATAATTGAAAATGTTTTAAAGCCACAGCTTTATTTTGGCTCTATATCTACTCTAAGTTTAAATCACACCGGAATTAAGATCTAGTTATGCTGTTAATATATGTTACAGTACCTGATATCTAACAAATGAGTTCAAGAAATATTTCAATTTTTTTTTATTTTTTTGTCAGTTTGAGTTTAGATAATGGCTTTTTCCAGTTGAAAACAAAATCTCCATCTGTTTCTGTTTTGCTTGGTTACCAAACAGTAGGTAAGAGATAAAACGCTGTCACTAAATTATCTATAGAAAGTTACTAAATGACACATGACAGGTAAATTCATGTAATTTATAATACAAAAAAAAAAATATTTTGCCTAAATCTCTAAGCTACCAGCAAGATTTGATGGAATGAAGATACAACATAATTTGTAACAGCATTAATGTCAAGAACATTGCTTCAGAAAGGTTTTGATTGACTAAAAAGTTTCAAATATTTTTGTTTGGAAAATGTTTTCTGAATTTCAAATGCATGCCAAAGACAACAGTACATTGGTCGAAGGGTACCGGTATTATTTGCACTAGATGGCGTCACAGGGCTTGATTACAAATGCTATTGCTTGCTGTAAGGAGACAATTAATTCTTGCTAATTAAGGTGGATTCAATGTAAATACATTGAAATACAATATTTCAATGCCATTTTTACATAATAAACATTTATCAGACAAGATAAAAATCAATGCTTTGTGGGTAAACATTTCTTTAGAATCCATAAGATAGACGTGTAACATGATTAATGCATGAGATTTTTTATTACTAACAATATTACAATTAATGCCCTTTGAATGTAGGTAAAAGCAGTCGCCTGAATAGCCGAGCCTCATCGACCAGTAAGGGGTGATGAGCTGCTGTAAGTGTCGTAGCTAGGACCATTTTCCGTTCCTTTTCAGAGTAGTAGAGCTGGGATTTGTGTGACATATATCCTCGTGTTGTACATGCTAATCAAGATATTTTTGTTGTAGATACGTAGACTCTTTCATTCATTTCTAAATGTTCTTTTTAGACATTGTGCATAGACCATTTTCTAAAATGAGCTTTTCAGACACTGTGCATAAATCAATCCTGAAATGAGCTTTTCAGACACTGTGCATATAAACTTTTACTTTCTCGAATTTGAGACCATGATGAAAATTGTCTCCTTCCATTGAGAACACTGCAGACGGGCTTGCTCAAGCAACTGGAATTCTATAACATTTGGGAGTGAAAGCTTCGTTTTTTTTGAAAAGGCATTCTGTAGAGTATAAAAGGCCAGGCAGTGAACTGGTAGAGCTTTTGGACATTTATATAAGTAGATTGTTTGCTGTAGTTTCTTGAGCAAGCTGTTGCTATACGTTGTCATCAAGGTATCAGGATCTCTTGTATTGCGCACCTCACAATTTGCATATACTCAAACATTTTGTTGACCATCACCCTTCTTATTCAGGGTCAGAGGTCCAGGGATATTCACGTTCCAGATAATTAATGGTTTGTATAGTGTTTATCTCCCCTTGCTCTGCTGTGCCATCACTTTCATGCCTTGGTGAAGATTTAGATACTGTTTTCATTTTCCCTAAAGCTTTGAATATTCTATTTCATTAAACAGTAGTTTTTATTGTTATATATATTTTTGATTAGATTATACAAGCACATTGCAGATTTGTTTGATCAGGGATTGAGGAATCAATAAATGTGTGCCAACACTTGAGGGAGAAAAATGACAGAAGAATTCACTTACACATAGGGACTGCATTATTGCACTTTCATGTCAATATTAGACTTTTAAAAATCAAGGAAGCTCTTTTAGTCTCAAGGTAGAATTTGACTGTTAGGAAATTTACAACAAAAAAATGAATTGATTAATTTTAAGGGGTATCAAAGATCTTGGCAATATATTTTGAAAGAGGGAGACAAGAGGGCAACCAGCTTTGAAGATTTATTGATGTCTGATTTTTTAAAATTAGTTGGGAGAAAATTTTCAATTTGCTACATTCTTTGATTAAGACATACGTACCAACCAAGATTAAAAGGGTGTTAAGGCTAAAGAACTGATAAAATGAAGAGAAATTCACTCCGATTTATCTGTTCTCGAAAAGAGACTGTTGAAGAAAAAAGTCATTAAAAAACATATTGAAGAGCAGGTTAATATGCGTCAAGGAAGAACTGAAGAATTGCCTAGTGACACTGTCTTCTAAGTTCTCTGCTTGCGTCGGACATGGAAGACAAATATTTGCTTTATCTTTTGAGAATGATCTTACTAGTCAATATTGACGGCTGTCCACGGGATTAAATCAGTGCTGGTTATTTTGTAATACATTCTGTTTTGCTTGATTTGTCTATTTACTAAGATTTCTACCTCATTTAATGCTAGGAAAACTGATTTTACAAATACTTGACATTTTGTGGATACATACCAAGTAATTTCTTATACCAGTCATCTGTTTCAGAAATTTATGTTTAGCCAGCACTTCAAAATATATTCATGACATTCTTAAAGGTGTATGTTGCCATAACAGCACATTAATGAGTCTTTAGGAAATGTGTTGGTCAAATATTGTATTGTCTATTTGTACTTAGTATTTACACAACATGTATTTTGAAAATGTATTTAATGTTATGAAACATCAGATTAGGATTGAATTACTTCATCCTGCAGGTAAAAAAAAATATATGACTACAATAGCTTCCGTTTTCTATACGACTACAAAAGCTTCCGTTTTCAAAAAAAAAAAGAAATGAAATATGATTTTCATATTGAATTTGTAGTGTGTCTTCTATACCTGTAATTTTTATCATACCACCCTTAATGTAAAACAAACCAAAAATTAACTTGGATTTTTCTTTTATATACAGATAGAGTCACAAAAATTAAGCTTCAAGGAAAGCGCCAAGTCTCGGACGGATTCAGGGACCGCAACTCCAAAAGCCCAAACAGAAAGCGTGAACTCACAAGATAGCATCAAATAATCATTATTCCTTATCATTTCTTCACCACAAAATTTTTTTCGATGTCAAGGTGGACAAGAATTTTACAATCCAGTGTCCTTAGAGAGACATTTTACTGGAGAAGACAGAAATTCTTTCGGATTCTGATTTACGTTCTTCCTGGCAATGTTGGCAAGCTTTAGTAAATCTATTGTAGTGCTTAAGGTTTGCTGCGAGAGTAAAGGGGCATAATCCACCTTGAAATTTATTGTTTTTCGAGCAGTTACACCTAGCTACTGGAGTTTTTTGAGAACTTTTTAATCAGTCATTTGCATAACTGGAATATAGGTCTTGCATGTCGATTTTTATTTTAAAAAAAGATATGGGTTGTAATGGACAATATATTTTATCACCCGTGTATGGAAAAGTACTTTTGAAAGTGCATATGTATTGTACAATACAATGTATTCTTAACTGAAACTACTTAGTATGATTTTAAAAAAAATTTAATAAGTTTTAAAGTGTCAAAAAAGATGAACTCGCAATATGAGATTTTGCATGTCAGGAGCCTACATAATTATTCAATATGTGTACTGTATTTTTAAATCTGTTGTCATTTTTTGTACTATTTTATTTCTGTGCACAATAAGTGAACCCACTGCTAGGAGAAGATAATATTTACAAGATACAGTGGATGTTTATACATTGAGGAGAGGGTCTCGCGTTTGTTGTTAAGTTTATGTTTTTTCACTCTTTTTTCATTGTTTCAAGAGTTTAAAAGTTTTTGGTTGTACATTTCCATTTTTTAATTTTTCAATGACTAGATTTTTACACTTATCTGATAACAGTTTAAGGAAGTGTTAGGTTGTAGCAGACATTTTATACAATTTATTTGGGAATTTTTGACAAATGTTTCTGTGATTCTTCCATGATGCTTTAGTCACAAGATGTCCTAGTGAAGCTTGTTGTTGACACAATTTTTTCAGCACTTCTTTTCAGTAGCTTGACACACCAAACATCTACTTTGGACAAAAGACTTGCACCCATTGGACAATATCAGGCTATTACTTATATACAAAGGGAAGGAACTCTGGAAGTATTCATAGACAAAATTTCCAGTTTGAAATATTTCAACTTTTATTCACTATAAGAGCTAAATTAAAGGAGCATTATAGAATAAGTGAGAAGTAGTGTATTGTATAGGCTCATTAGGTTGTTTACATAATCCTTTTTATGATTGGGAAAACACATCCAGTTTTTGTCACATCTATTTATTGCACTTAGTTTGTGTTCCCAATCTTTAATTAATAAATTATTCTTATTAAAAAAAAATTTCACATTTCCACTTTTGTCCAGGATATAAAGATTACGTGAAGCAGTGTCTGTTAATTTTCCATGCTGAGGTTTCGAGGTCTGTAGTATTAACTCTGTGGAGGAGAATTCTTGCAGTTTCCTGTCATTAGTCTGCTCTGTATCCTGACATAGGTAGATTTTAGTTATTAGCACTTGTAGCTCTTTGTAATATTGCTTATAGATATGCATTAAACTGTAAAAACAAACTTACTTGTTCGTTGTAGCTATTGCATCAAATTTTTTGCTCAACTCCGAGGATTAAACACAAGTGAGGTTTTTTTAATCATTGATCTTGTAACATTTAAAGTGCCCATACTGATGAAAGGTAACATTGACACAATATGTCTAATTTGGAATTATTCTTGGGTTGAGAAATTCTCTAAATTGTTTACACCATATATACCAAGTTCGGCCCAACTTGGAGTCAGGGGCCCGTTTTACAAAAGGTCTCTACTCCAGAGATCATGAAATTGACTATTTTGGTAGAAACCCTCCTGCTCTGCATTGCAATGCATATAGGTTTTCTTGCATATGCAGTTGTAGAGAAGATTTTTGGCAGTTTTTGCCCCACCCCCAAGGCCTTAGGGGATGCAGGAAGTCCTGAAATTTACAATTTATGACAATTTGTTCCAAGGATGTTTCTATATAAACTGAAAAGTTCAGTTGTTAACACATTTAATCACTTGGGTACTGGTACCATTTTGGCCCCACCCTGATAGTAAAACCTCTATATCCCTGGGCTCATGAAATTCACAATTGTAATGGATGGAGGAGAAAGCATGGGCAGGCACGGACATGGACGTTATGAATGGTACTTTATGCATTGAGGATGATGTTAAGAATTGATGTGACCAATATCGTTGTACATGATACAAAAAAAAACTATTATTCAGAAGCAAACTCCATGCAGTGTCAATTCTTCTGGACTACTTTCCGTACGGATAATGGGGTTGTAGCCCGGGGGGGGGGGGCGGGGGGGGGGGGGGGGGGTCTCAACCTATACTTTTGGGTACAGACGTCCCGCTGAGATTTTCAAACCACCCCCCATAAATATATTCATTATTTTTGAAACCATACCCATTCATATATTTCCGTTGAAAATTCTTACCCAATCATATATATGTGACCTGTTCATGTATAGTTGCCGCCCATGCAAAGTAAGTGCATATTGTAATTACATGTATACCCGGGTTGTAGTTATATTTCGGGGGAAATGTCATAATATTTCATGATTACAAATCTTATAAAAGGTTGAATTCCAGCAAATATAATTTACCATCCATTGATGTAAACTTGGCATATTAAATTGTCTACCCATTGATATAACAGATTGATGAAATGGCAACCCCATTGATATACGGAGCTTGATGCAGAAGTACCAGTAGGAAAGTGAACATACCCTTAAACATTGGGAGAATTCTCTGATCCATTATGAAAATATTACATCTCTGGTCAGAACAGTGCAACATTACATGACAATATAGTGAACAAAATCCATCCGATCTTGTAGGAGGAGAGGTACATTTTCCATCCCTCTTAGAAACTTGTTTGCGATTACAAATTATCAGTAAGTCATATGTTGACTGATTTGTTTCATACCCTTTGTTAGACTGTGTTTGACGATGGGTAACCCGTTTATTTTACTAAGGGCTCACGGCGGGTGTGACCGGTCAGCAGAGGATGCTTACTCCTCCATGGCACCTGATTCTACCTTCGCTTTTGTCGGAGGTCCGCATTGCTCTACATTCGACTTTGTATATGGTGGTTTGTTGGGGTTTTTTTGGTTGGTGGTGGTGGTGGGGGGGTGGGTGTAATGATTACTTTTAACAGGATGAACATTAATTTCGTCAATTTTATATATGCACTATAACTTGGATAACAATTGGATCCTCCTGTCCTGACAATATGCACATCTACAAATGACAATAAGGCATTGTACAAAGTTTCAAGTTAAACTGAGCCATGTCTGATAAATGTTCACACGCCATTACATCAACACCCCTCTTGGATCAATCGACTGTATCCTGCTGTCCCAACAATACGCACATCTACAAATGGCAATGAAGCATTGTACATGTACTAAGTTTCAAGTCTATCCGGTTTAAGCCATAAAGGAGAAGCATTCATAAGATATGTGATGAACAGGAAGCACAAAAACAATGTCTCCCCCTGGAAGAGTGGAGACATAATTTGTGAACTTTTGGCGATTTTGTCCTGCCTCTAAAAAAGCCAGGGATGCAAGAGTACCGAAATTTGCAATTTAAGCTACTCTTGTTTCAAGCATGCTTCAATATATATAATGCATGAATGTATCAAAAAACCCTGTATTGACAAAGTTAAGGCATGACTCCACAATACAACGACAGGTTCATAATATAGGGATTTTAAAAAACCAGCCCCCCCCCCTTCTCCTATCGTCGTCTGGTTTTAATCAGACTGGGGTCAAATTTTTCATGGGAACCTAGATTAATGACAAAGTCAGCAAGAGTCCCGCTAAGGCAAATGTTATGTAGATAAGCAAGAGTACAGCATTTCAGTTAAGTACAATTTATAGGTTTTGAGTTAAATAGTATTCATAAAGTATGATTTGCAAAATCTGTAATTTTCATGGAAAAAAGACAATTTTGACCCCTATAAAATCTAATTGCAGTAAGCACATCTGCATATGGTGAAGAACAATTGTGCAACAAGTTGAAGCGATGTACAATGTATAATAGGTTTTGAGTTCTAGCGTTCACAAAATGATTTTCAAAATCTGAATTTCCATGGAAAAATGAAGTTTTCCCCAAAAATATTGTTCCTTGTATAACCAAACATTAGAAAGAATAATCTTACTGTGACCAGGCTACGCTCAGTTAAACCGGGTCCGGAGGACACTATCATTTTAACGATAGAACGTTCTATCTATATGCACATCAACAAGTGTGCAGAAGTTTAACTATATACAATGTATAGGCTTTGAGTTTTATTACTGTAAAGGGGAAATATTCGCGTGGGTTTTATTTTCGCTATATTCGCGATTATATCAACTACCGCGAAATTAAAACCACCGCGAAGTGCTGTTCAGTGTGTTTAAGTATATGATTCTAGCTTAGAATATCTACTTTCCGCGAAATTTAAACCATCGCGAAATGCTTAAAGTTAAAAATCGCGAAATTAAAGCCCTTTACAGTATATGATTTTCAAAATCTGTAAATTTTCATAAAAAAATGAAGTTTTGTCCCAGAATATTAACCCTTGGAAAACCAGATTTCAATATGCACACCTGTATATTTCAAACTCAGCTATGTAAAATGTATAAGTTTTGAGCTTTGGTGTCGTCAAAAATTGTTGACGGACAGACAGACGGACGGTCATTTGAAGTGAAAACTATAGGGCGCCGCATCTGTCGATGCGGGGTTCTAATAAATCTTCTGAAGAATAGCAGCGCAAGGCGTCGTGGCACACGGGCCTCATGTTTTACTTATTTAAAAAGTATATATACCAACCTTCGAATAGTCTCTCACGGAGAGGAGTGTGTGTGTGTGTGGGGGGG